>JAQIWI010003113.1:0-10755 GCA_034698825.1 Deuterosminthurus bicinctus
AGCTAATTGTGAAAAATGAAACAGATTGGAACACAATTATTGAAAGAGTTTTGTGCTACCTCACTACCCTTGCCGTTGGTCATCCTGAACGTGGATTGAATACGGCGTTATTTTTTCAGGAAATTTCTCAAAAATCCCAACTGACCTCACGACAGTTGTCTTACTTGGGCATTCTCGCTTGCCACAAGCACACAGCAGCTTGCAGAATTTTTGAGAAGAAAGAACCTAAAACTGAACCTGCAGAAATTATTTGGTCATTGTACAATTTCAACGCAGACAGTACAACCTTTAGAGCACATAAAACTAAGGTGCTCAGAAAATTAATTGGACTCATCAAATCATCCAAAAGGCTGGAGGATGCTCAGTTCTTTGTTGACATAACAATTAAGGTTTTTCTTCTACCAAACTTTAATTTTTTGGAACAACTGCGTTTTCCAGATGTAAGCTCATATAAACTGACTTTAAAGATTCTGAAACGCAATGGTAATATTATACCAGTCTTTACTTTTAGGGCATTGAAGCACTCCTGGCTAAATCCATTCTGAATATATTGTCTATTCAGAACGTCAAACGAAATTTTACTCATTTCAATGTTGACTACTGGGAAGTAAAACACAAATTAGTTTTTATTTTAAATTGGATCTCAAAGGTACAAGTTCACGCAACGTTCACACGACCAGAAATGATGCAACTGACGTGAGAGGTTTTAGCAAAATCATTTTGTTTTTTAAGAGGTTTGTTCAAGAAGACGTACCAAAGTTGAAGTCATTAGAAATCGAACTCCTCGCAGCCTCGTGGTTTGTTTTTCTTGCAAAACAGGAAGTGGACGCACACTGTAGTTTTTGGGTAAAATTCTTAGAATTAAGTCTTCTTTGACATGTTCGATGAGAAAACCAATTCAATTTTTTAGTCCAGTATTTACAAGACATTTAATTCACCGGACGTTTCTCCATTAAAAATTGGTACTGATATTGACGTTTTTGAATTTTAATGAGATCAATCAACATAACAATTGTTTTTAACTCCAAGCTGATCTAAGGACGTTTCTGTGGGATCGTGGGCTTGCCGAGGTATTAATTAAAGCATTTGAATGGGCCGGTTCTTCTGTTTTTTCTACAATCAGCGACGGATTTTCAGAATGTATTGGTAAGTTGCACAAATTTTTAAAAATGTTGCAAGTGGATTTCAAACATTTCTTGACATACCACTAGATGTCTGCCTGAACGGAATGTATTTAATCGACGAACGTGTTCAGCAAGTTATATCAGCATTCACGGATATGACAACAAATTACTGGTCAATAACTCTTTTATGGAGCGACGATCCTTCTTTGTTTAATAGTAACTCTTCGATGTTTAACCTTCGTTGCAGTCAGCAACCAACAGACAACTGAATGTTTTTGTAATATTGTGCTATTTGTTAAAAAGAAAAACGCTCTAAAGTCGTACGACAAGTCAGCTTGGTCTGGATAAAGATTCTATTAATGGACGGTTACCCAACTTCAAAGAGAATTCTCGACTGTTTGTCACGCTGTGAACCTCTGAACTGGTTCGAAGTAAACACCCATGAAAAAATGAAACATTTCTTTGGTTCGATACGGTTCGTTTTACACAAAATACGTTGAAATAGGTTATTTGAATAATCAGTGTACATATTTTTGTAATATTAACAATTAAGTTTTCTCGTTTCTTAGACAAAGTCCCATTGAAATAAATTATCGAAGAGAATACGTCCCGCGATTTATCCAGCGGTTTTCGCCGTCTGAGGTTAGACAAATAAAGGCGCTTTTGACCTTTTGTACCATACAGATGGAGTTACCTGAGCCTGACCCTGAGCCTGAGCAATCGGATTCATCATCAATAATCATTTATGATTTTCATTCGGAATCGGATTCATCATAATTTTTGCTTCAATAATAGATTGCTGTTGAATTGTGTGTTATTGGACCATTATTTTAGGGACTATGATCTATTTGAAACCAATAAATGATCCTTGGTTCGTGCACTTAATGTGTGTAATGCATTTAGCAAGGGAGATTATTTAATTGATCACATGAAGACCACACTAACTTGGGAGCGACCTTTCGAATATAAAGTTGCAGACTGTGGAATGACGTTCAACCAGGGCTCAACTTTGAATGATCACATCAAGTACAAGCACAGTAATGAGCGCCATTGCAATGCGATTTCACATCTTACTGTCATTCCACAAAAAAATTGGCAAAATTGCATCGACACAATAAAGTACACAGTGATGAGCAGCCATATGCTTGCCTAAGATAGTGGATGTAATTTTCAATCTAAATTTAAAAATCACGTCACGCGTCAAATGTGTTCAGAGTGAAGCTGAGCGATTTGCCAAATGTGACTTCTGAACGGCTTGCTTTAAATGGCAATTTAAAGCTTCACATGCATCGCGTCGTCACTCAGCAAGAAGAATTTAGAAGCAGCCACCTAGAATGCACAGCATCGTTCAAGGGTTCTTCCAACATTAAACATCATCTTAGCAATTGGCACGGAGAAAAGATATTCCAGTGTGATCGTCGCAGCTATTGCCAATATTTCACTATCCCGGAAGCCTTAAAAGACCACCTGGGGCTTCAGAATCCTTCTGGCAGGCCGATGTGGTGTGGGCAGTAAAGAAGTCAATGCAGATGACAAGTTGAATGTTCATAATTCATAAGCAGTGTCAACAGGACAAGGCTCGTGATGGCAAAAACAAAAAATTAAATGCATTAGTACGTGCAAGTAACATCACTGTATAAGTTCATAATAGCAAGTGGTAATAATGCATTAGTTCAGTTCGTAAGAGCTTGGTGACAAGGCTTCCATTCTAATCAAAGAATTCAATAGGGAAGCGCAAATTTCAACCTGTCGTGATCCAAGTTGGGCTCATTAGATTTAAATTCAACGGGTATCCCATCCGATTGAACGATCAGGATCATTACTACTACTAATATCAGGACGTCTGCAATTTTATTGGAGCAGCACACTTGCTGCAATATGTCGACATATTTGAGAGATTCACTATACTCCAGAAGGTAAGGAAACTTATTACACCTCAAACGAATGGAATTTGACAAAGAGTGTTACATGGTTGACGTAATATTGATTTGTAGACAAAGTCAAGTTCACTGCAGTTCAAACAGGTGGCTCGAAATGGCTTTACGGAGGAAAGTTTACAATAATTAAAGTGGACCAGAACTTTATATGAAGTGGTCCGTCACGTCGACGGGGCCAGCATGTCGACTTGGAAGGTCCTGATAAAGTGGTTCCTTTGCCAGCTACTGTCACGCCGTCCAGCAATGTTTTAACTCGTAAGTGCTAGCGAAATATACTCCGTCAAAAAGTCAAGGTGACAATAATGAACGATTCTGTTTTTAATTTTGTAGCAATTCAATGAGAACTTGAGTCTGTGCCTTTGAAATTCAATCCGGCTGATGACAAGTCCACGTGTGGATTGTGCAAAACCCAAGTATCCACTTGGGACAGAATCTGCCGTCATATACGGTGAAGTCATTAAAGTAAATTGACTCTCCTTTTTAATTAGAGCCAACCCAAATCTTGAGAAGTTTCTAAATTAAATTTTCTTTGTTTTCAGCCCTCAAGGACCCATGTGAAATTTGCGGGGTTGAACTAGTGAACCAAGCATCTTATCGAAGGCACCTTCAACTCCACCAAAACGGGTCCGATGAAATGTCCCACCTGCAACGAACAACTTCTAGGGAAAGGGAATTTAAAAAATCACATGAAACTTCATGAATTGGGAGCGGGGGCCAAGAATTACGAGTGCGGATCTTGTGACAAATGGTTTTTACCTTGAGAAGCTATAAAGATCATGTGCGGCATCATACTGGGGAGAAGTCGTACAAGTGTCAAATTTGTGAGGGCAAGTTTGCATATTCTTACTACTTGACACGGCATCGCCAAACTGTTCATGGAATCCAGCCGAAATCTCGTCGTGTGATGAAAGTCCGCGAGAATAAATAACCTTAAAATGCGAAGATAACATTTGATTTGTTGTAGAATTGGAAGTTGGTGGAACTCGCCGAGTTCTCAATAAAAGTTTTCATTCATTGTCTTCCGAATTTTCCCATTGAATGAATTCCGAGATACAACTTGGAATTTGCAGAACGTAAATAAAAATTCAAGTTCTTTCGAAATAAAATCATTAATCTGCAAATTCTTCCTGTATTTTCAAGTAAAGCGTTTTTTTTTCATGATATATTACAGTCTCCAGCAACGACTCATCTCATCTAAATTAAAGTTCCATCTCTATGCTGCCCTTCTGGGAAAATAAACTGGAGCCAGAACAAATACAGTGGGTCTTTCAGCAACATTTCTAGCAATGTTTTCGTCAACATTTCGGCAATTCTCCCGGCAACATTATCACTCAAGACCTGTTCCAAATTAAGCAGGCATTGCGACCAATGGCACTTCTGATATTCTGGCTTATGTGTGTGCTCTTGCTCATGGAGACGGAGGGGATGAGACCGAGTAAGAAGGTTGCGGTTGCAGTGCAGTGATAACAATGGGGACGCATAGCCTGCGTAGCATGGCTGGAGCTATAAAGGGAGAATATGCCTTGTTTTCACTCAGGTTATGTACTGTCTCCTACAGTATGGTCAGGCACTTGCAGCTTCATAGGATGGTGAAATGTTAGGAAAAATTATGTCGTCAATGAGAGCTCTCTTACAATTTATCACCATTACAATGCAAAAAAGTGGGAGTTTTATTTTTACTTGTCTTATTATACCATCATGAGTTTCATTGTCTTGTCACGGCTACCGGATTTTTTCATATTACTTCAGACTGCATCTATGCCATGCTATCTGTCCAGGCAGCGATCAAATGACCCAACTTGAATCAAACACTTGGGCTTTGCTAATCAATAACGGATGAGTCACAATATGGAAGTAAAATTGTACTCTCAACTATTTCAAGCAGAAAAACGGGAAACTTTTTTACCACACTCATCCACAAAAATACTACAGGTCTTTCAGTCCGAGTGAATCTTTTCGGAACGGCGTTAGCCAGGTCAGCGCTGACATCCATCTCCCGAACGGCTTACATGTTTAGTATTGCATTACCATGCCCACCAGCTACATGCATTGACCCGGTAAGAAATCGACGGACGTTGTGGACAAGGGAAGATGGTAACTATGGCAGCAAAAATGATGATTTAATACAGGCTGTGGGAGAGACTGGTCGACATTTAACTAAACAGTATGATTTTAGAGTTACTTAAGCAACTTAATTATTTATTAAGCATACTTAATAAATAATAACTGGTACGACGCCATAATTCAAAAGGAGCCAAACAATAATGGACGTAATTAAATTTAATGATTTCGTACATAAGTATTTAGTTATCAGGACTTGATGCAAATGACGGAAAATGTATATGACAGTAGTTGCGATTTTCTGTTATTCAGTACAGTCGAGACTAAATCATGTTTTACTAACTTTACTTTGTAACAAGATCTTGTGCACGTCTTCTACACATCACTTTAGGTTGGAAAAATCAATCTTTATTTATAATTTCAGAAAACTACGTCCATTAGTAGTAGACATCATGTCCGGAGAGTTAATGAACCGTCCACATTCCTAATCAAATTTACACAAGCGTGACAGTGCAAGTAAATTATACATTTTGTGAAAATAACTGATACATGTCAAGCTCTGTGCAAGGCATTTTCCTCAGCCGCCGGATTGGATGAAAGAAGTGCTCATGAAGCTACAGTTCTAGCATGGGGTTGGAGCCTTGTGAGCGTTGGAGTTAAAACTGAGAATTTCCCGGAGATTCATATCCCGTTCTTGCGAAGCCTGGAAACATAATATTATTGTCGGTTATACAACATCAAAAAACCCACGACGGTAGCTCAAAATGGATGACACAAAAATCAGCATTATAGATTTCATCCAAAGCGTTCTACACTCACGTCATGTGCATAAGCCGTGCAAAAGTGCTCAGGACACTTCCATGTCATTCCTCACTCAGCCCCTGCCAGGAGAATGGAATTCAATATTTTTTTATATTCATTATTGTTGACTTCAAAGTAATCGATAAAGGTGGTGATGAGAAGAGTTCCAATCCTAAGCCAATGGCTCTCAAGCAATTTTTCCAAGAGGAAGGGAGCTTAGATCCAAAGTCCACCGAGTTAAACAGGAAATTACTCTGAAAATCGCAACAAATAAAATGCATTCACAACGAATTTCGGGGATTTATGGCGAAGGCTCACAACATAAAATTGAAACAAGTGTCATGTATCCATTTATTTTTCAAGTGAAATCCTACTTCTGTAAGTCCACGGGTTCAATGATTTTGAAATGAAGACAAGCCCGCTTACCTGCATTTTTATTTTGGAGCTGAATTTCTGACAGTTTCTGAATTTTTAAATCAATCCAATAATCTCCGCTACTTTTGAAACTAGCTGAGGATACAAATAAGTTATCCCCAGCTAAAACATTTTGATGCCCTGCCCAGCACCCCAGACTGAATGCGAATGTCACTCCACTAAAAGTGGAACTGATTAGAGCGCCGGGACCTTTACAGCTTTTATGAAAGTTGATTGTATACTGTCGTGTTCTCTTTCTCGCCTGTGTGTGTTTTTATTATAGCGTGGGATTGTTGGGCAACTCATGTACATGCTGCATGAAAGTTGAATTAGCACTTGGTTCAACTGTGTAGGAAAGTAAATAGCAGACAGAGGGTAAGGCCAAGGATGAAGGGTAATTTATTAAATTTATTGCAAAAAAGAAACAAAGCTCGCCATGCCTGGAATGGAGCAGGAAGTTTGGCCTCGTCATGTTTCTCACGCACTTTCATTCCTGTGTGTGTCTCCCACGGCTTGAGTTCTGGAATTTTTGACTTTTTCTACCTCCATTCAGGTGTCCAAAGTTGTGAGTCCTCTCATCTATTTAATTTGATCCCAATAAGACTTTGTAAACTTACTACACAAAAACTATCTGCTGTCGCGTGGCAAAAGCTCTACCTATTGGTCCAATGTTTATTTCTTTGGCAAAATGTCAAAGTGCAACCATCAAAGCCAATGCTGGCATATTGAATTTATCATTGTATTGCCATCCTGTGTCGTTGAAGATAGGCGATTTTTTAATTAGGGCGAGGTGACTCCTCTTGATTCCTTCCATCATTTATGGCAAAACGATAAATTCAAGAGCAGAATGAATTAATAAGCGTTTCCTGTGGCATCACTGTTTGTGTTGCCAGCCTTTGTTCAGTCTATTTTCATTCTATAATTTACCTTGTTTGCTAAGCTTAGTATGCTGAGTACTTCTGTAATGCTGCAGAGGCAAGAAGAATATGATTGCCATTTGATAGCTAGTGGATAGAGCCCGTGAAGTGAAAATTACATTTAAATAAGATCCTGTTCAACCTACAGTTCTCATGTGAAGCTGTACGGTTGATTTGTGGGAAAATCTGAGTTTGAACTAATCACAGGTGAAGGGCTTCTCTCTTGTGTGAATTCTCATGTGAGACTCGAGTTGATATTTCTTCACCGATGTGGTCCTCTTTTCCTTTACAGTCCACGTTCTTTTTTCCAGTTCTTTAAAATTAATACTTACAGAACAGGATAGTCGATTGAAGGCTTGAAGGTGAATATAATAATTATTATTGTTGCAGTGCAGTGTAGCTTGGTCCTCTCGTTTTATAAACACTATGGTCTGCTGTGTGCGGGCTGTGATTATTTTTTTCTTGATCATATGAAAAACAAAACATTGATAAAAGTTGGCTGATGAAATCTGGGGGGAATGTTCCCTCACGCTGCTTCAGTCTGTGGGTATTACTGTGATCTGCTGTTTGAAACAACACAATAAAGTGTCCAATAGGTGAGTATGTTCAGGTGAGAATACAAGATTGGAGTTGTAAGGAGAATGAAGGGGAAGAACATATTTGGATTTCTCCCTTTCAAAGGCTCCTCTTGGCCTTTAAGTTAAAACTTGGGTGCTTCATGTTCCCCTTCCCATTCATAAAACTATAATGCTTGTGCACATACCATAATGAGAATACTGTAGGTTTACATTAATATGGTCCAAATTATTCTGTGTCGACAGGCTTATCCCTGTCAGTTCATCATCCTCGGCAGCTGCAAGGGCAGCTGCCTCAGCGTACATTAACATTATACAGCGCAGTGTATACTATGAGTCATGTACACACTTTACAGCTCCAGCCGATGATGCAGGAAATGCATCATCCCCTTTGTAATCCATGCAATGCACTCTTGCCTTGCTCCTCATCGGTGTTCCTCTACTTTTCTTGAGGAGCACCCGAACAGAATCAGGAACCCGGCAGTACTGAACAGATTCTCATCCAGTGCGTGTTGAAGCTCTCCATCTCTAGTTCGATCAGGGGCCCTGATTAGGGCCCCACACGGAATCAGATTCCTTCCGGAATACTGTGTCGTATTTGACAGTTTGTAGTCTTGTGACAGTTTGTAGGAAGACATTTAGTATAACAAAGTTAAGGACAGCATGTGATCAATTTAAAAAATTCTGGGACAGTGAATTTTTTATTCTATCCGTGCGACTTTCTTTACTAACTGAGCTTGCTGGGGCCGATGGGATTACTTTTGAAATAAGAAGGTCAGAGGTTACTTTTTTCGGGTGAAGTTAAAAATGGTCCCCAAGTAGGACGGCATTGACCGTGGGAATGGGGCAGAAAACTTGAGCCCGTCAAGACTTTACTTGTTAAATGAATTTAAATTTCTTTTGTTTTGTTCTGACATTTGTAATGTGCGTTCATTAACTTTGCTGCCCATTTTCAGATAAACTCCCATTGCTCCCGCTTGCTGCATTCCGCCTAGTTTGCATCCGAGCTCTCATCCTTGCTGATCAACTAGGAGCCATTGGTTTCCAAACTTCGCATTGTACAATAGCAATAAATATAAAAAAATGTGCGTGACTTCCACACAACTGATGACTGATGATTGACATGGACCTGTTGTGGGTATTCTATACGCCTAGGCATCATCCTCGAGCTCGGAGTCGCTAACTCAACGACTCCATACTCCTTCCACTCTCCTTCTTCAGCTGGCTCAAACAAGGGCAGATCAAGGAGTGCAGATCCGAAGTAAACGTCACCAAAAAAATTATTTTTTTGTTTCCAAAGGACTCGTCTACTTTTGTTATCAAGCGATGGAAGGGATCAAACGTTGCTAGATTATAATGTCCCAATGATGTGAAGTCGTTTAATACAACTAATCGTGCTGTCTTCATGTTACGACAATAATTACACCTTAAATAATCCTCTGCACCATCGAGATCACCGGGTGAACCATCTACAATTGGCATATGAAATGAAGTATGCGCTCGCCTAGAATTTTTCATGTAGTAATTGTAATCACACGAATTGAACCAAAAGAAATGAAACTTTGTGAGGTTTCCAAACTTTTCTTCGTCTGCTAATAAGTATTTAAAGTGCTTCAAGAGAGGAGCTTTTTCACCATTACGGTCACAGTGAATCAGAATTAGTTTTTTATGTAAATTTTGGTCTAGTAACAATAACCGCAAATGATCCATCCATGATTTAATATTAACTTGAAATGTTATGGATGGATTAGTCAGTGGATCCGGTACAGCACTAGCAATTGTGAGTACGATTTTATTGGGTACTGTAGCGGAAGAGAGTCTGTCGCGGCCATTTACAAGAGCGGCGGAGGAGTACCTTCTCCTTCACACCGCTCAGCTTCTCTCTCATCTCCCTCTCTCTCTTCCTACTTCAGCTCAGACGGACGTGTCCAAGCCTACTCTAATTCTACCTACCTTATTCTAATTGTTGCCTAACTAATTGTTGTCTTAACCTAATTAATTCTATCCTAATTGTGTCGCCCTAACTACTGCTAAATAAACCTACTATCTACTATTCCTACCTACTAATCTACCGGCCCTGTCCTTTCAATATGTGAGGTGTCCTTTTCCGTGTGATTGCACGTGTTCTTTCCATACGGCACAAGACTAATAGCGATGCCCTTAAAACAATCAATTGATCAGTTGTAGTTGTATAGACAAGCATAAATGGATGTTTGGTAACTCGGACCCTAGACGGTTTAAACGATCTTTCGAGGTTGTCATTAACCTTTAAAAAAATCTACAGCTAGCAATGGAATTCAAAAAGAAGCAACGACCAAATTGAGAAAGTATGACGCCGCTTAGCCATTCACGGAGTTGTATACTTCCCCGTTTCGTACTGCGAGGGACATTTTCCCGTCATAACCGATGCTAGATCTCGGACAGATGCATTTGCTAAGGAAAGGCAAATTTCTATCGATTTGTTGTTAGAAGAATCTTTTGATTGCAGCTGTGCTATCCTCGACCTTGTTAATGCACAGACATGTCAAAACTTTACGCTGGTATGAACTTATACGCGTAGGCTTAACTACAAAACGCGTTTACAGTACAAGTAACATCGCTACAATGTCATGTCATGAATGACAGTCGTGTGACTTTCATATTTATATTTGCTGTGGTGAAAAAGAAACCAAGGAACTACCCTTTAATGAATATTTGATTGAGTAGTTGATCAGATTGGTCTGAACCGAAGTATGTAGATTAATTAAGAGAACCAACGAAGTGGGAGTTTGTCTCACTCATGATTTAGATTCAAATTAAAACCAATCGCGAGCCACACTCACTGTCACGTCGTGCTCAATGTGAATGCTCTCGCTAGAGAAATTCTTTTTTAAACGGCCAACCAAAAGTTACGGAGGAACCCAGGAATCGAACCCAGAGCTTGTGA
>JAQIWI010003114.1:0-10755 GCA_034698825.1 Deuterosminthurus bicinctus
CAGCTGAAGCTCGCGAGGCAACGCCTTTGCTCCCACATGTTTGTCTTGACCTTATAGAAAATCCAAATTTATAACAGCCCTTAAAAGTACTTGACATGACAGAAGAATGTTGACCTACCTCGAACGATGATTCTGTCAGGCACATACATGGCCATTCCAGTTGTCTTGAACACGTATTCCCTTACACTTTAGACAACATTCATTACAAGCTTAACGAGTAGTACTTTTTTAACTTCCCATTCAGTTTATGCACATAATTGTACACGTAATGCTAGTGAGAAAGATATCCTCTAAAACTGGCTCTATACGCTGACCATCAGACTTTCGAGTCTATAGATTTCAAAGCAGTTTTGAACACATTTAAGTAACGTGGTTAAGACGGCACCTTAATCACGATCAACTTGTGGAAACTGCTTAAGACAAATTCATGATTACTCACTCTGTTTATTTACCTGAACAGCTGAACTGTTTGAATTCTCTTATCCAGTTCCCTGGATAATTTCCAGTGCTCTGGAAATTAATCGAGTTCTGTGCCACCAGATGTCCCGAGTGTCGTGATCCGTTTGCCACGACAGTTGATATACGTTGTCATTTAAAACGTTGCTTTCACATTGGCATCATGTACTGCTAGTTGTCATCGCAACAGTTGAATCAATCAGAATTTGCATTAAATGAGAAAGGCATTCTACATTTTTAATCAATAATTATTTAATGCTACTAATTAATTTAATCCAAGTTCAAAGTCATACAGGTGGCCACAATGGATCTTAAGTCAACTTCAAACGTTACCATGCATTGGAGCCAGCCAGACAATGGGGACCCAAATGTTTAATATTTTGGAAGGAATATGGAGACTAAAACCAACGACACAAATGTAACATTATATGCTATGATGACCACATTTATAAAGTGGTTGGTACGAAGCCATCAACTTTCACACTGCAGTATTTCAGCGAATTGCGATTTTCCGACCCTCCAAGCTTAGGATATAGTGCTTGGGTTGCAAATCGATCTCCTTTGTTCTGTATAGAAGAAAATAACTCGTTGAGAGAGGGCTAAAACTTTGAAAGACAGCAGCTTCAATGCCATTATGAATGGCTGTAGCATAAAATTTGCTTCGGCGACACGCCACCACATGCTGGATTTTTTGTACAAGTCGAGGCCAATGTAAATCTTCCTGGTTTTACAGAATCGATCAATCTCACGAGGAGTTTATTTGTAATAATAATAATAATAATAAGCGAGTTATGCACGGGCCTTTTAAGCTCCAAACCCAAAAGTCTACTGTTTTCCTACTTTATTAGAACAGGACAGCTGCTCGCTCACATGTAAGGCTCAATTTAATCACGCCCGCAGTTTACTACAGCAATAATGTATTCCCTCTGAAAATAAGTACAATATTGAGGGAAATTCCTTTGAATATTATATAATGTAAGGCTACTAATAAAGAATTCCTTTGACCCCAACATCTTCACAAGAGCACATTATCAAGCGAATTATGACAGAGAAGAAATTTATTAGACGGATGGCTTTAGTAGGGGATGGACGTTGGCTCCAGGATCCCGCTGGAAACCGAACTGGCGGAGTAGTAAAATGAATGGAAAGAAAGGAGTGATGATTCACAAGTGACGTTGTTGGGTGCGTGAAAGTGCATTCGGGACCGAGGTCGGTTTGGATGTAGCCAGGAATAGAGACGAGATGGTGCTTTCTAGGAAGAACGTCAAGAGAGCGAGAGAGAGAGAGAGCGAGTGATACGGGCAATGAGGATGAAGAATCACCTTGAGGAGTAACACGCAGTCAAATTGACTGGAGGCTACGAGGCACACGGGAAGGTAGAAGGTAGACGAGACACGGAGATGAGAGGACAAGTGGTGTAGGGATGCATGCATGTGTGTGGTGTGTGTATGTGTGTGTGTGTTTGTGAGAAAAGAGACGATTATATGAGACACATTAGGATAGGAAGCGTATGCGAAGAGTGCAAGGACTGCTTCCAACTTGAGCTATAGACTGAGGAGAATGGACGAGGAAGGTTCTACAGATTAGGTCCGCGAGGGATGAAGGTAGGCTGGCTTAGAAGAGAGAGAGAGAACCAATGTGAAAGAGAATAATATTAAGAGTGGAAAAGGTAGGGGGCGAAAATATTTTGCCCAAAAATCCCGTGGTCATGTCCAATGGGGAGGAAAGTGGAGACGAAAGAGAGAGAGAGAGAGAGAGAATGAGAGAGAGAGAGAGAGAATTTCATTTCATATTGCTTTCCGTCATTTCAATCGATTGTATTTGGGGCGATTGCGTGGTCTTCTGGCAGCCAGTTGAGGATTCGACATCCAGCACATCGGTGCATCAGGAGATTTTGGTTGAAAACGAGAGCGAAGAGACGTTGAGCACGTTCGCTGGGGGTCACACGGCTCTGTTTTCTGCTCCCCTTCTGTCCATCAGCGTGAAATAAAGGAGGACGGATTCAGCCTGGTGGACAGCACACAAGAAACGGCTACGGAACCAACTGTCTGACCCAAGCTGACCTTAGTGGAACAGAACTCAGGACAACTCTATTATATTTCCTAAGTCAGGCCAACCAGCTCCTTCGCCCACATTCTAATTCAATCGAGAAACAATCCAAGTTTTCTCTGCCTTACACACACACAAACACACACACACACAGACGTACACACAAACACCTCGTAATATTTCTAGCAGTTATAATAGCAACAACAACAACAACAACAACAACACATTTCATCCGACTGACTCTTCTTCTACTTGTTCTTCGTCGTCGTCATCTCTTCTAGTCTCAACTTGTCGCTGAGCAAATCAAAGCCCAACTGCTCACTTCATGAATGACTTTGCCGGATTTTCAACTGTGTGGAAGAGAGTGGACTCTGTGGTGAAGCTCGTGTGTAGTAGCCGCCTTCACGTAAGTTATAATAATAGTTGTGCTGGAGCTGTGGAACTGTGAGGGCAAGGTGTGTGTAAGTAAGAGTGAGTGAGAGGACTGAGACAAAGACCCTTCACTCCATTCAGCCGTGGGGCGAGTAGAGAAAGGAGCAGCGGAATGAGCATTGGAATTCCATGTGTTGGCCAGGAAGAGAAGCGGAAGAAAGGGCGGGTGGGAAATGTGGAGTGGAAGATGAGGGATTGAGTCAAGAAGAATTGAGTGCGGCCAGTTGGTCAAGTGACGCGAGTGATTCTCCAGTGTTGTTGCTGCTGGGAATAAGCCTGTCCAAGAACTTTTACATTCAAGCCCATTGTTGGTCAATTGTGGAGTGTGAAGCGGACTTTGGTGGTGAAGAAAAGAGCTGGTGAAGACGGGAAGGGAAGGAAGGAGCAGCAGCGGTGGTGAGCTGAGTGGCGCGAGTGGTAAGAAGACGGCACACAGAGAAATCCCCAGCCTTGAATTTTGCTACACAGAAGAATTTTTAGTTGTGCCTGGTGAACGAACGGTGACTGACGAAGAGAGTGAGAAGTGTGTGCACCCTCCACGTATTCCTCCTTCCTCCGACTTCATTCACTCTCAAGACTCTCTCTCTTCTTTCTTTCCTCACCAGCTTTCACTCCCCCTGTCCCTTCCAAGTACCCCAGTGATTGTTGTGTGAGGGGGAAATAAAAAAAACAACGTGACGCAGGACGAGCTAATTGTTGCGTCAGAGCATGAGTGACTGTGACATCCGAGCAGGGATCCTCCAGCTCTACTACTACTACCTTCCACACCGTCAATATTTCCTTCCTCAGTTTCTCTTCTTCTTCTTGTGCACCTCCGGATTATTTCAACTTCTCTCCGGCACATCGCAAACTGGAGGTAACCCTGAGGTTCTTTGCCCTCTTCTTGTCTTTTCTTTATCATCACACACAAGATGAATCAACTCGCATAATATAAATGCTTGCAAAAATGATCACAGCCTGTAATAAGTCAGCTCTATACTAGATTTTCATTTCCCCCTCTTATTCCTTCGGATGTCTTCGACCTTTTGAACCCTGTGACCTTTGCTGTTAATTTGAAATCCACATTTCTGTTCCATGTTCTCCAAATAATTCATTAATTTTGTTCCAATCCAATTCAACCCCCTGGAACTCGTTTCACTTTTGCTTCACTTCAATATTGTCTTTTGAGGCCCTGGGTTTCTCTGTCAATAATAGTAAGCTTCAGATCCCTTTTCCAATCCCCCCAATTCTCATCTCAGCTTCCACTAAGGATCTTTCCCATTTCGGTGGTTGGGGCGACCACCAATAAGAGTATCGCACAATCTTTTATAGTCCCACATGTATGTATTTATCTTGAAGTTCCTCCAGATTTTTCAAAGCCAACTTCTCCACTGGCTGATCAATATTTAGAGACTAACAAGTATTGGCGTGTGCATCCTGTAATTATAATGTAAGTAGAACTAGTGGAAAGTTTTCCACTGAGTCCCTTTAACTTTCCTAATCTTGTTCATCAATGAACTCCTAATCAAGTTCCAAGTCTTTATCTTTAGGTACAGTTTCGTTCTTTACATGGGGAAAAATTGGAGCTATAGAAATCAGATAGATAGGTATAGAAATCAGAATGCGTTTTTGGTCAAAGAGGGTGATGACACGTGGAAGGGAAGGATCGGTGAGTGTTTTTGTGTGGCGGCTCATGATAATAATTTGAGTGTGGTGAGAAGCATGTGGTAGGGACATGCAGACAGATTCTGCCAACATCCCCGGCGAATGGGGCAGATTTTAGAGTGAGACAGAGAGAGAGAGAGAAAGAGAAGAATAGTGGCGGCAGAGACGCATAATCACGTAGTCCACTTTCTCTATGCACAATTCCCCTAAACGATTTCAACGTGGATGCAAAGAAGAATCTGTGAATGAACGTAGGGCTCTCTTGCTTTAAGTCCGCACTACGCTTTCTCCGTTCCACTTGCTCTGTGGGCTGCTGCTACAGACGTATATGTACAGCTAGCTACGCACTACCAGCAGCACATCCTCGTCTCAAGCCAAAGACTCTTGAAGAGTGTGGCGTGCATAAAGGGATCATTCCGGTCCTGGCTCAGGTTTAGCCTTTAGCTCCTCGTGGTCCACCACGTACACCTCATGCCCCTCCAACACACATTCCTCCTAACAGATTTCACTCTCGGGTGTCATTACATTTCATGGCCAGCGCTGATTTCCCGTCTTCAGTCCAACCGGTATCATCATCATGGCCTCTGCAACATTTATGTCTCCTTAACTTGAACAGCAATAGTACGCACTACTACTGTACGGGATCTCACTCCAAATCATTTCTCAGTCAGTAAGTCAGTCAGTCAGTCAAGGACCTGTCAACCTCATCAAGTCTTCCAAAGTCTTGCTCAGCTCTGGAGCTCTTTGACAAACAGCAAAGTATATAGTACATGCTCAAGATGAGCTACAGCCTGCGAGATCATCTCATCACGACAATGACAGCACAGAGAGCTTTATTTCAAAAGATTGTTGTGGGGAGGGCGAGGGATGGAAGCGACAGCTGGAAAGATATATAGGAGTGGCCAGGCAAAGCAAGTACGGCAAGCTCCATAGGGTTTTATTTAACACACACGACGAAGAAGTCGAGTGCAAGAGAGAGAGAAAAGGGACGCATGGGTGCGGAGTGTAGAATATTTCTGGGCTACAGGGAGTTGAGTGGAGTGGGATGTATGTAATTATTGTATGGAATGGAAGGAATGGATGGAAGGATATTCCCTTTCCTGTCTCCTTCTGCCTTCGTAATATTAGTTTGTGTGTCTCTCAGTTCATCTTGTGGAAGCAAACGTGGGCACACACACACATACACACACACACTACACACAGTGAATGACATATAGAGATGGATGATGGTTCCCAGGGAAAGGAGAGAAAGGAGGAAAAATGAACAAGAGAGAGAGAGAGAGTGGAAAAGAAGAAGAAGATGGAGGGATAGGAAGACGGAGGAGGAGGAGGAGGAGAGCGAGTGGTGGTGGAGGGGAAAAGAAAGACAGGAGAAAGAGTCAGTGGAAAGAAACAAGGAAAAAAATTGGAAGAAAATCAATTGGCTCTTTTCATTTCGATTGCATTGGCAAAATGACAAAAAATGTTATCAGAATTTTTGGCGCATGCTCTCCATGCCGGCAGCTTCTTCTTCCTTGGCCTTTGGCTCTCGCCCTTCTCTCCGTGCATGTGTCTGTCTCTCTACGCTTCTATTTCTCTATATTTCTCTCTACATTTCTCTCTCTCTCCAACTCATATGCACGACGAGCGAGCCAGGAGGGCTGGGTTCATTCCTCATCCTTGTATAAATAATATGTACATTAGTGTGCACAAGTGCTGGATAAAACTTTTCCCTTCTTCGTCTTCTTTCTATTCTCACGCACTAATATGAGAAGCCAGCGTATTAGCCCAACAACTCTCACAGGAGAAAAATAGAGAGAGAGAGAGAAAGAAAGAAGCCTCGGAGCCTCCACTCCTCACCCACTAATAACGAACGGGCAGAGAAGGAAGGACTCAGCCATATTAAATTCCTCCAGCCGCGTCTCCTTTTGTTTCAGCTTCACTGATTTTCATTTCTAACTCCAGCCTCTGTCTCAGTCTTTCTTTTTCTATATCTCTCTCTCTCTCATTACTGAGACTTCACATCATGACGCCACTCATTCCCACATATTTACTCAATAATATCTTCTTTTTCTTTTCCTTCTTTCTCAGTCAGCTCCCCTAATCCCTGTCACTGCATCGTCCCTTCTGTCCAGTCCGTCCGTCCCCTAAATAAGTCCGTCGGGGTCCATCGCATAATTACTTACTTGGGTGAGGAAAGGAGTATAGTGTAGTAGAATTGAACAAGAGCAATAAGACCACAAGCATTCACAGATTCTAAGGGGAATAGTAGTAAAGGCGCATGAAAATCTTATCACACATTCATCGAGCTTGTACTCTGCCTTTCACTTGGATTCTGCCGTCATTTAGCACATGTACGATGCGATGGAAAGATAGGAGATTGGCCGAGTAATGAGGGAGTAAATGCGTGCCTTCTGTGTGTGTGCATGTGTTTGCAAGGGTATAGTTAAGTTGGGAGGAACATATTGGACGGCTGGTGAGAGAATATAGTAAGCTGACGGAAAGAGAGGAGAGAAAAGTGTGGATGGAAATCCGAGAGGATGGAATAGGTACAGTGAGGGGAAAGAATTAGCAACTCCAGTTTGTGCCCACACGGAGAAATCACTCGAAATATGGAGTTGTTGGCTCGTCGTCGTCGTCGTGTAGATATTAAAAAGTGCGAGAGTAAGTCAATCATTCCGTCATAAGTCTCCGCCCAACAGGAGGCAAAAACAAATGTGAACTCCTCCATTTCATGTCCCTCTTGGTTTTTCCCAAGAAAATTCATTAATTTTTAAAATGGAGAACAAACAAGACGGACTCGTGCACACCTCCCCACGTGTTTCCATATGCAAGGGAGAAAGGTATATAGGAAGAGAAAGGAAGGAATGAATGAATACGTATTATTGAGAAGCTATCGGACAAATATATCCTTCAGGCCGGCAGACTGGAATAAAATTTGTTTCCTTGGGAAAAGTTATGAGTTGATGGGAACGTGTGGGATGGAGGGTCTGTGGATTTGGATGGCGTCTATGGTAGTGTGGTGAAGCATATATATAGCGGAGCCAGTGCTCTTCCTTTCCCGCCTGAGTCCATCTGGTGGATTCTGTCGTGATGACTTATGCGTCTGAGCTTCGCATTGGCGATAGCCCGATGGAAATAACTCATCGGCAACTTTCTGTCATTCGAGTGGACGCTGGAGATGGAAGCTCAAGTGGAGCATCTCTGCTCCAGCACCAACACGCCTCCATCCCGATGGCCGCATTCACAACCACACCACTGCCAGAATCAGCGATGAAAATCCCACTTTGGCTTTACTCGCTTAAACCAGACAATTCAAACAGTAGTAAGGATCAAACTGCTTGTTCCATTCTTTCCACTACTTATTTGGCCTTCCTATACCAAATATGACTGCTAAGGTCACGTCTTTATCATCATCATCATCCGCCCCTCCCCCTGTATTGATTCAGTCCATCTACTAATAGCAGAAGGAAAAGTTTCTGCTTTCAAACAAACGTCCAATCCATTTCACGGGCTTCGCCAGGCCAATTATTTCTCGCTCCGAGTAAAACTTTAAAATGTCTTCCAGGTGTAAAAACAATGCAGGAGGGACTATACTATACTCGCTCTGATTTCACTCCAAAATCCACCTGAAAGCAGCCTGCTGCTCATTGTAAGGGGCAGGAAAAAGTTGAGGAAACATTAATTATTAGTCCGGGACAACTTCCCATTGACTCAGGCAATGTTTTCGGGGGAATTTGGCAGTAAAATTTACGTTGACCTTTAAGAAAAGCGTGCGGTAAAGTGAGGTGAGGGGAAGAAGTGGAGCGTGTATATGTTCTTGAAGAAGAAGAAGGAGGAGGAAGAGGTGGTAGTGGTGGTGGTGTTGAAGGAGGAGTACTACTAGGATTTTCTGCTACAGTTCATTTGTTTACAAAGAGAGAATTTATAGAATTTGTCTCGTTCAAATTGTCTCTAGTAATCCCATTGTGGAAATGTTAAGCCTAACAGGACTGGAGCTGCTCATGAACCCCGGCAATCTGATTACTCGTTCTCAGGCTTGAGGTCAATAACATGTTTACTTTGCTGGAGAATCGCTTAATAAGATTGCAGAAGGAATAAGAACTCATGTGTGCAATTGGACATGGAGAATTTTGCTAATTGAAACGCTTAGGAATTCCAGGACATTGGTGTTGTAAAGGGCGAGTGGCTGAGTGAGTGAGTGAGTGAGAGAGAGAGAGAGAAAAATTCAAATGGTGAGCTTGGTGGGTTGTTGGTGGAAATTAGCAAATTGGATTTGGTCCGTCGGCCGGAGGATTCATTCTTGTGGCAAGTTGTGATGTTGTTGTTGTTGTGGGGCTGGAGGGAAATTGAAAGGAAGAAGCAGGAGGCATGAGAAGAATCCCCGTGACTGAGGGGAATGCATGAGCATGCTCGAGGCCAGGAGGAGGAGGAGGACGGAGATAGAAGCCGGACTCACTACTGAATCCAATGTGCTCTATAACTCGCCTACGTTCCTCTAAGTAGCAGTAGTAGACGCAACTAACGACGTGATTAAAAGTTTGACGAGAGAAGGGACTAGATTGAAAAAATGGGGAAAAAATACTCAGACATACACACACACACAAACTCACTCGCACACACACAGCCAACCAAGTCATTCCGTCCCGTCCCTTCCCTTCTTCCGTTGCATGCTCCGCTTTTCTCTTCCATTTTCCACTTTGGCCAACACAAATCGGCGCCCACCGCACAACTTCTCAAGACACACACCATAGCGATCGATCTCTTTCCTCACACACGCACTGAGCAATACGATGGAAATAATCCAAGACAACAACTCCGATCCGCTCTCTCTCTCTCTCCCCACATAATTAGCATGCCCTTCCAGCTCAACAATCAAGTAATGTACAGTGATTTGTAAATGTCTTGTGAACCACATGGAATATCTTGGAGATAATCAAGAAAATATTTCAACTTATTATAATTAGCATATGTCCTCCATAGTATAGTTCTTATCACACTATGCAGTCCATAACTCCGACCTAAATTATTATTCCAAATCTTTTAAGATCTTCTTTGCCCTTCCAACTCACCACTTGACTCCTCAAGCCTTTCAAGTTTCCATTCACGCCCTCTGCCTCCTCTAAGTCAATTATTAGAGCTAAAACCCTCAAAAGTCACCTTTCAAAATCCCATCCACTCATTACAATAATCACTTATATATATACTTACTTCTTTCACATAAAAGAAAGTAGACAAAGGTATTAAGGAACACCTATGAAGGACCCCTTCTCTCAGGGGCACTTAAGTTGAACATATTTTATGGAATATCTTCAAGATTTTTTAAATTTATTAGTTGTAATTAGCAAGATCCATCTCTTCCTATTTCCAATTAATTTGAAGAGGGGTTCAGATAGTGTGGAGGAGTTTGTTTGTTTAATAATGATGGTAATGTGGATGGTATAGAGAGTTTGTGGGACTCATTGATTCTTGTGTTGGTGGGCGGCCGAGTCTGAGTGAGTCCAAAGTTTGATTGAGGAAGACAAATGGGAAAGGAGGACTTTGAATGTGAGCAGAAGGAGACAAAGCTTTGAGGAGAAAGAAAGAGAGAGAAGGAAGGGGTAGCTGTAAAATATTTAGAAGGATACAGTAGCGGCGCTCTCGGGCTTGCTTCCACCATATAGGCGAACACATGCAGACAGGACAGGAATTTCTCCTCCTTGCTGCTCCTGGCTTTCACTCCGTTCCTTTCTTTTGAGTTAGCAGAGTGCAGGAGAGAGAGCTGAGGAGGCCGAGAGTCTTGACGCTTAGCGGGAGGAACGTTGGCACACGGAAGGTTCGGCCTATTATTCAGCGTAAAATATAAAAAAGCCAATCAATATTGCTTACACGCCTTTCCCATCTGTTCTTTATTTTCCAAGCGCCAGCTACAAATTTTAATCCTGCCACACAGACAGCAACTCAGCCGAATTTTCTACCGTCGTCCCCACCGTTCATGCCCTCCGGCTCCGGGCTTCATTTCATAACGCACACCAATCGCCCAACCAACCGACCGCTCCTCAATTCAAACAGCTCTCTCTCCTTCTCCCTTTTCTCTCGCCCTCATCTCCTTGTCTCTCACTCTCGCTCTTTCTTCTCCTAACAATCTGTGAACACCTCACAAAAGCAGCTCTTTCCACATGGCAAACTTGCTCGTATACTATTCAAGCCACGGAA
>JAQIWI010003115.1:0-10752 GCA_034698825.1 Deuterosminthurus bicinctus
TTCCATTGGTTGTCTTATGCTTTGTAATGTACAATCGAGCATAGTCACCGTACTGAATACAATAATCACTTTGGCCTGGAGTACAATTTCCTGTTGGAGGACCTAATGACTTTGGTAATGACAGTCCAAGTGTCCCATGAAGTGCTCGATGACCTGAAAAATCCCATCAAGTATCAAGTAAAAGTTCAACAGAGGGTTCCGTATAGAAGTTCGTAGGCCCTTACCAGATGAATTTACCGTAATTTCAATGGTATCATCTCTCAGCATAAAGTCAAACTGGCCAAGTTGCAATTGCGATAATACTTTTGGTCCTGAGATCAACTGGCATGACTTGCCCACAGGCAAATGCAAGTACAGAAGTAGTGCCAAAACTGACGCACCTGCAAATATTTACATAAATTAAATAGCAACTTGTATTGTTAAGGGTTGAGCGTTGCGAGTTTAAATTTGGTCTGTTTTAAAATTTTGTAGACAACTTTACCTAATAAAAGTATTACGTTGGTCGAGCTACAATGTGCAGACTTGGTTCGTCTTTTGCTATAAGAACGAGTGAATTGGACTTGCAAATAGTCTTCATTTTCTATAAGTTTATTTTGCATTATAATAAAAACTCAATGACTTTTACACGGGCAGACACATTGAAATCAAGAGTGCGAATATTACAGAGAATGCAGGAATAAAGTGATACTTTTACAGCATAACAAGAAGATTACTGACGGTGGGATGAAAACAGATGTGAGCCAACAGATATTAGACACAATTGTTCCTCCCACTTGAGCATTACAAATTGTTGTTGACATTGCATTATAATAGCATGGGGCTAATGCGCCAGATAAAGAGCTAATAACGCCTGTTCCAGAAGCCTCATACTTGAGCTGTCAATGGCAAACTGTCAGTCATAGTCATAACAGTTGGCCCTAAATTGATGGGAGTATGAAATGTTGTTATGAGTTTGAGTTTCGGGAACAACTCTTTCTGTAAACAACATTACCGCCGTGGCTTTCCATGCGCAAGGATAATGTTAAATGCTGAATACTGTTGTGAAGGGAAAATGCGTATGACAACATTGCATTTGCTGCTGTATTTGATTTTATTCAGCAAGGTTATGGGTTAAGTTTTCGGACACTTAAGGCAGATGATAAATAATGCCAATTATACTGTGGTTCTCCATGCTTGTTCCTACCCCCTGCTATGGCATGCTAAGGGATTGCTTGACCTATGTGCATTGAGTGCCAACCGAAAAGTTTCCCGTCGATACGAGTCAGTACTTCGAAGGTATCTTCATCAAGGTTTTCGGACCCTCCGTAGGGAATATAACATTTGGGTCCATCACCCCAGCTCCTTGTTTTTCCGGGTATGATGTTCCCTTGAACATTGGCCCTGCACACACCAAGCTTTGTTCCATCAGTGTCCACTCCCGCAAAGAAAGCTTCGGATGGATTTTCATGATTTTGTGGTCGGAACCGGTAGCCATAACAGCCTATGTTGGATTTAATGATTTTTTAACAGTAATAATAATAGTTTATTTTATTCATACCAGATGTCCTATATCGCATAGGAAAGTCCTATATTTGGAACGGCGATCCTATGAGATATATTTTTTCCCAAAATGCCCAAAAGTCCTATATTTGGATAATGCGCAGTAAAAATCCTATATTTCATCAACATGAAAATAAAGGGTGGTAATTGTACCGAGCGGTCAATACTGATGCCCTAAAAATTTGAAACCAACAAGCCCACAATTTTTCTTTGAGCGCCTTCGGCGCTCAATTATACATTGTATTTCGCTTTGGTTGATTACCTTTCTGCTGTATTGAAACTCATGTTTCTGAAGAATGCTCTTTGCTTCTAAAAAATCACACAACTGTACAGTTTTAAGGCTTTTTGTCGACGTTATGTACCTAACGTTGTAATGAATCTGGTAAAGTCAAATCTCACGATGGGACTAACCAAACGAAGTTTACTCCAAAACTCCCAAAATTTGGTGTTAGGCAAAGACATATAAGCTTAGCTGAGGTTGACGAGTAAACGCTACAGAATCTTCTTTTACTTGTCATACTAATATGAACGATGATTGTCATTGTTATTTGTACTACAATTTTGGTCTAACTGTTTGTACTTCTACTGCGCTTTTTTTAAAAGGGCCGTTTTAGGTCTGGAGGTTTAGGCACGTCACTGTCAATCAGTGTCGCAATTATGAGACATTTAATGCGTTAATAGACTTCCAGTAGTTGCTCTCAGTACAATGTTGAATGCCTACTAAATTCAAACGTTAGACCTACCAAAAATAAGACTCAACTTGCGCTACTGAAGAAATCCACAATTTTTCAATTATTTTCAATAGCTGTTGTTGTTATTGTCGATTTGGTTTCAGTAAAAGATTGCTCTAATTTAACTGGCAAGTTGGCTGCTGTTGTCTTCTTACTAAGGCAAAGGGCGTCGATGTTTTATAGATATGATGAACCTACAAGACTTGATGTTGAAAGCACAAGCATGTAGCAACGTTCAGCTACATTAACGACAATCATACGTTCCCTACATTTTTTCAGTATTGACAACACCACTCCAGTTTCTGGAATCTATCAAGCCATGTTCTGCCCACCAAAAAAATTTAAAGCTTCAAACCATTCAAGTTGAAATCAGCTTCGTGCTGAATTTAACATATTTTTTGTTCCCAAAAATGTCACTGAATAGTCCTATATTTTTTGAAAATATTTCTGGTAACGCTATATTGTTGATGTAGCTCAAGTTTTACCCTAAACCAACTGAGGCACTTCAGCTCTGATCACATCATCCTCGGTCAACAAACTTGCATTCAAAAGTAGAGCTGCTCGTGTGGAAGGCACGCACAAGATGAAGAAGAAAATGAACTCCATGATTCCTGAGTTCAGTTTGAAAGTACAATTTAGCATTCAGGTTTTATATCAGGAGGCGCTTAATTGGCTGGCATTTTTAAAGACCACAAAATGAATCAAATTCGTGGAACTTTGGCCATATTAAAAACCACAATGATCCCTAGAGTTTTTTCTCAACGTTTCAAAGAAATACTGTCAAGTCAATGATGTCATTTCGTGGATTTGTGTGGTAAGTCATGTGAAGGTTTTTGAGAAAATAATATGAATGGACACGCCGGTCAAATGGCAAGCAACGTTAGGCTTCCTTGTGGCTACTTTTCAATTCACATGGAAGGCCTATGGGACACTGCTGTGCCATAATCACTTAAATAAATATGTTCCCTGTTTGTTTCCCTGAATTGTAATTAAAAGTAGTTAACGTCATTTTACAGGCTTCTATGGCTCAAGCTTTGAAACAGCTATAATAATAATACCAGCGGATTTGCTATATTGCCCAATGTCCTCACCAGTGGGTTTTCGTACTACTGCTAAAACCATGTGAGGAGGCACATGCGCATAGTTGAACTGCTTTGCTGTGATTTCTTCGTGTAAACTAATGTGGATCTAACAAGTGCGCCATCTACAGTTTGACACTATTCTTGCGCTCTTGGCTTTAGTACTAAAAGTCGTCCCATTAATACTAGAATCCGGTGTCAGGATGGCTTTAAGATGGTCTTGAATTGAATGATACTTTTACTCACATAATGATACAACATTACAACACGATCCAAAGTCATGATTTGTTCAATTTAAAGTGTCAGCCTTGTGACAATAATGGTGCATGACCGGCTCAATGATAATATACTAATATCCCATGATACCCACCGGGTTGACAATAGTCTCAGTCGAAAGGCTTTTGAGATTGGTAATTCCACTGGATAATTCATGTACTGCTGCAGAAAATCTGATAAAAATTCTGATCATCCACTTACACAATCTGTGGGGCTTTTACCACCAAATAGTTCGACTTATTAAGTAGTATATTTATAATCTCGGTCGACTCCGAATTAATTAACCGTCCCTCAGGACCAAAGTTAGTGGATAGTGTTGCATATTTATAGTCATCATACCTTGTCTTACATTGAAAGGTGAGAGCGAAAGACTTGCCGTCATTGTCATTAAGCACAAAATGACCTGCATCAGTCTTATTATCCCCTTGAGCATCATAGCTCAATTGGCAACCGCATTTAATCCTTTCTTACACAAAAATTTACAAGATAAAGTACACTTGCTGGAACAAGATCTTCCACGACTGCCAAACAGTCTTCGTTTCCAGGCCAACCTGGACAGCGTCGCTCCAACCATAATTCAAGACCTCATTCATTCCAACAAAGTTGACTTGTTTCTGGACGAGTTTTCCAGGGAAATACTGACTCAAAAAAATGGGGAGACTTGTGTTGCGGATATTAAAGAGCTTTTGACGCAACTAGCTCAACTTACTTCTGCTGACACTTGGGCCTTGCACAGTAAGTATCCAAGACCTTTTAAGTGTTTTAGTGCAAAAATTGCAACATTAATTTGTGACATGCAGTGGTGGATGCTTGGGGCAAACTGCCAAGTGGGATCTTGAGTGGAAACCTTGCAGAGCTTGGAGACTTCTACCAATGCATTCATCTGCGTGGTCAAGTCAACGGAACTAGAGAAGTTAAAGGGAAGTACTGCACTGCATACTTGATACCCATGAACGGTTCTGATATCGACAGAAAATCAGAAATAATGGACGCCATTTCGTATGATGAGCTTGTGGTATGACAGTAACCTTTTGGTGATGATCAAATCTCTCGTGTTTACAAGACCACTTTGATTTTAATCATCTATTTCATTTTTTCAGGCAATGTTATCACAGGACACAGTAAGACTCTATCCACCCAATATTGGTACTTGTTTTCCAGCATCCTGCTCCCAACAAGATATTCAAGCGGCATTAAACATTGTTTATAACTTGACTAGTGGAACCGTTCTACCGTACATCGCATTTCCATGCACAACTGCAGACAAGCCCGATTTGGATAGTGGAGATTACACCATGATGTAAGTTTTAATTTTAGTCTTCCGGGTGCCATATTATTAGAACCCAAATAGTAAACAGTTCACGTTTCACTTTAGAATTATTTTGGGAGTGATAGCCGGACTCTGCATTCTCGCAACGGTAGTTGATATCGCAACTGACACCAAAGATAGCAAGCCAACTGACAGAGGTACTTGAAAAATATTTATTAATCTTTGCGGTCACATTTATTTCCTAAGTTTTAAATATTTATTCTGTAGGTCTTCCAATAAAACTTCTACTTGCATTTTCATTGTACACAAACACAAGAAAATGGCTTGACACGAGGACCGGATCTGACAATTTGGGATGTATGCACGGGTTGCGGTTTTTGAGTCTGTCATGGGTAGTTTTGGGCCACACTTGGGAAATGGTGGGGCTGGGGTATCAGCCAATTTCGAATCAATTCGAAGCGCTTAGCGTGAGACAAAAGACTTGAAATTGCATTAGTCTCTATTAGGGATTAGTCTTGACAACGTTTTTGGTGATTGCAGTGGTACAAAGACTGGTCGCTCTATCTGGTCCTGAATGGGACCCCTTCGGTAGACTCTTTCTTTTGCATGAGTGGAGCACTTTTGGCTTACAATCTTTTGAGAGAGATGGACAAGACGGGGGGAAGCTTCAACTATCCCCTTCTTGTTGTTCATCGATATCTGAGGTACGTGATCTTGATCATCTTTAAACCATGCTGGGTGCATGGACCAGTTTATTTAGTTGGCTTCGTCATCTTAGTCCGTTATTGTCCATGCTAAAAATTTGTTACATTGTTTAATGACTAGATTGACTCCAACGTACATGTTCTTAGTTGGAATGATGGCAACCATCGTGCCATACCTTTCAACCGGCCCAGGCTGGCACATAATGGACTCTATGAGCGATGGTTGTGCTCACAATTGGTGGCATAACATGCTGTACATTAACAATTTGATTAACTACACCGGGACAGGTCACGAAGAGGTAAATTAGTTGATCAATTAATATCCGTAACTAATTTAAGTTTTTATACTTATTTCAATATAATTGAATGGCTTTCTCGCTGTTTTTGCAGCTTGTTGCTAACTAAATGTTTTGCTTTTAGTGCTATGAAGAATCTTGGTACTTGGCCAATGACATGCAATTCTTCTTGCTGGCCCCAGCAGTAATTTACATCTTGTGGAGATGGAATAAAGTCGGCTATGGATTGCTAGCAGGAATCAGTTTGATTCCAATAATTAGCACGCCGGTAATAATGCATATGAAATATGAGCCCCCTACTCTGCTGATCTATTCTGAGTGAGTTCATGCTTGGATCTACAATTAACACATATAAAGTTAGTCACTATAACTGTTATCATTTGCTTTTAAGCGAAGGGAACGTTTACCATGATATTTACATAAAACCATGGACGCGCTGCGGTCCCTACATCGCTGGCCTAGTCCTTGGCTATGTTTTGTACTTGAGAAAGAAGAACCCCAAGTCATTCCAGAACATCCCTAGGTTCTTTATAGCAATTGGCTGGATGCTAAATACAGCATTGGCTCTGGCAATTATCTTCGGACCCATACATTTGTTCTACCCCGAGAATGTCACCTTGACCAGAACAGCATGGTACAGTTTCATGTACGGAGCCTTTCATCGCTATGCCTGGGGAGTGGTCATATCTTGGATCATCTTCGCCTGCGTCAATGGGAACGGAGGGCTGGTCAACGACTTTCTGTCTTGGAAAGCGTTTGTACCTCTGGGGCGACTTACATTTTGCATCTACATTAGCTCTTATCACATGCAATTTGCATACAGTTTTAGCCAAGTCCGCCCTATGCATGCTAGTGCATACGAACTGGTAAGTTTTATTAAGAATGCGAATTCCGAGGAAAGGTTCGTTTAAATGATAGCTGGTTTTCTTTGCAGGTCTACAAGTACTTTGGTCATATGGTTTTTGCAGGGATTTTGGGATATGTCCTCATGATTACATTTGAGTCCCCATTCATTCAGCTGGAAAAACTTATTTTGCCTACTAAACCAAAGCAGTCGCAACCGTCGGTAAAGCTACCTGAGACTGATGCCAATGGAAATGTGCCCGAAGAGACTGTGATCTCAATAAATAATAATAATAATCTTGCAAGTAAATGAAAAACCCAACTGTTAAGACAGTTAGGGTTCTCCCGTGTTCATGTGTTTGAATTACCGGAGTAGAAATAAACCAAACAAAGCAACGGACAATCGTTGATGCAAACAATCATTGATGTACACTTGTCTTTTGAAGTGGGAAGATCATGAACTGGAGCAATCTTCCCCTTATCAGTCGTCAGCAGTAGTTATGAATTAGGAATGTGACCTTGGTTGCCTTGCGCTCCTCCTGAGATTTACTGGAAAAAGCAAACGTTTTCGTTGGGGAAAATGGCGGCAAGTTTGCTTGGTGGTTACAGGATTCTTACTGTCACACTGATGTGCTTTTACAGTGCTTTTTGCTGTTGACTTTATTGTAATCCCAGGATATTAGCTAATCAACAGAAACTTGACGCAGAATATTTTCTTGCAATAATTGTAGGCTGAATTTTTTGGCAGTGGACGGTGTAAGTTTTGTGTTTTACCAATAGGCTCGTAGTTTTACATTGAATACAGTGTGAGTTCTGGAGAGACTTATGAACGCATTATGACTTTTGCTTGACTATTGTCACTAATTCTTTTTGTGTTTCTTTCTTATTCAGAGAACTTGGAAGGAGTTAGAAAAATGCCGTTTGAAGACATACGATACACGCATAAGTACTTTCTTGACGACGAATATGAGTACAGGTAAATTATGCGAAGCTCGCGAGAGTTGAGCAATAAGAAATGTAGAAAATATAGCGAGCTGAGTCATTCATTTGTGTTCTGCGAAATGAAGAAGATTTAAATGAGTTTTAGTATTTAATTGTGGGACAATTTATTTGCAGGCAAGTGATTTTGCCAGATCACATCGCCAAATTCGTTCCGAGGACGCATTTATTGAGCGAGACAGAATGGAGGAATATGGGAGTTTGCCAGAGTCCGGGTTGGATTCATTACAAGATACATCCACGGGGTATGTCAAATGTCAAATTTTAATCATCTTGGGTTTTGGGTAAGTGAAGCTCAACAATAACCTTGTTGATTTGTTTTCAGACCGTCATGTCCTTTTGTTTCGCCGACTGCGATCCAGCAACAATGACTCAGCCAATACTGAATCAGCCATCTCTTCCACACTCAATTAGCGTTTTGGTTTCTATTTGAGGTTCTTATTCAATGTAACTAGATACATTTTTAGTTTAACTTGTTACGGTTTTTCTATCTTGTAATTCTTTGATGCAGCTTTTAACTATACAGGGTGGGCAAAAATACAGGGTGGGCCAGGGGAATTTTTACCATTTTAAACCTGAATAACTTGTAGAGTTTTGAAGCTATAGACAATGTGGGCATCAATTCTAAAACTAGAGTCTTTTGAGTAATTGTTTGGTAAAATATTCATTAAAATTGGGCAACAAATGGCCACGTCAAAGAAAGTAACTCCCATCAGGAGCGTGCACCAGGTTAATTAAAAGCACCGGCCTAACTGCTGAAAAGACAACATGTCGGCGTCAATGATAACATCCGCATGTCCTCTGATACCTGCCGATATGACGATGGCATAAGTTAAAAGGTTTTTGATATTGGTAATTCCGCTGGACAATTCAAGTCCTGCTGCGGAAATTATGATTAAAACTCTTTTATCATCCACTTATACAACCTGTGATGCTTTTGCCAACAACTAATTTCATTTATTCTGTAGATTGATAGTCACGGCCACCTCCGATTTGATTGATTGTTCATCAAAACCTACATCAGTTGATAGCGTTGCGCATACCTGTCATGACAACTCGTTTTAAATTATTCGGTTAGAGTAAAGCTATTGCTCATTGAGGCAATCAACCAGTAGGCATTGATTGCCGATCGTACGAACACCTTCGTTAATGTCTAGTCATTAAAAACGAAATGGCCTGGGTCACTCTTGTTATCACATTGAGCATCATAGCTCAGTCGGCAACCGCATTTAATACTTTCTTGCATGGACATTTGCAAGATGAAGTACATTTACGTGAACAAAATCTCAAAAATCTTCCACTACAGCCCAATGTTCTTCGTTCCCAGCCCAACCTGGACAGTGTGGCTCCAGCAGTAATGAAACAACTTATTCATTCTAACAAAGTTGACTTGTTTATGGAAGAGTTCTCTAGGGACATGCAGACTCAAGAAAATTCAGAGACCTGTTTTGCGGATATTAATGAATTTTTGGCACAACTAGCTCAACTTACTGCTGCTGATACTTGGGCCTTGCACAGTAAGTATCCAAGACCTTCTAGGTTCTTTTTGTGGAAATTCAATGCAATACTAATGTGTGAATTGCAGTGGTGGATGCATGGGGCAAACTGCCAAGTGGGATCTTCAGTGGAAACCTTGGAGATCCTGGAGACTTCTCTCAATGCATCAATCTCCGTGGCCACATAAACAAAACGAGAGAAGTTAAAGGAAAGTACTGCACTGCATACTTGATACCGACAATCGGTTCTGATGGCGATCAAAGCGCAAAGAGAGACAGAAAATCAGAAGTCATGGACGCTGTTTCAATTCCTGAGCTCGTGGTATGATAGAATACCTTAATTATGATCAAATTAATGCTGTCCAAAACTTGATTTTGCCTTAAATGTCTAATTTTTACCAGCTACTTCATTCTTTCAGGCAATGTTAACACAAGAGACAGTAAAACTCCGTCCACCCTACATTGCTACATGTTTTCCAGCATCTTGCTCTCAAGAAGATATTCAAACGGCATTAAACATTGTTTATAACTTGACTAGTGGAGCCGTTTTACCGTACATCGCGTTTCCATGCACAACTGCAGACAAGCCCGATTTGGATAATGGAGATTACGCTATGATGTGAGTTTTAGTTTTAGTCTTCCGGATGCCATGATTCGAACCAAACTAGTAATTAGTTCACATTTCACTTTAGAATTATTTTGGGAGTGATAGCCGGACTATGCATTCTCGCAACGGTAGTTGATATCGCAACTGACACCAAAGATAGCAAGCCAACTGACAGGAGTACTTGAAAAATATTTATTAATCTTTGCGGCCACATTAATTTATCAAGTTTTAAATATTTATTTTGTAGGTCTTCCAGTAAAACTTCTACTCGCATTTTCATTGTACACAAACACAAGAAAATGGCTTGACACCAGAACCGGATCTGATAATTTGGGATGTTTGCATGGGCTGCGGTTCTTGAGTCTATCATGGGTAGTTTTGTGCCACACCTGGGAAATGGTTGGGTTTCAGCCGATTGCCAATCAATTCGACGCGCTTAGCGTGAGACAAAAGAACGGAAATAAATTTTTTAGCGACTATACTGAAATTTTTGGTGGTTGTAGTGGTACAAAGACTGGTCTTATTATATCATGCTGAATGGAACTGTTTCGGTGGACACTTTCTTCGTCATGAGTGGAGCTCTTCTGGCTTATAACCTTTTGAGGGAGTTGGACAAGACTAATGGACGCTTTAACTATCCACTTCTTCTTGTTCATCGGTATCTGAGGTACGTGACCTTGATGTCCTCAGTTCATGCTGGGTGCATGGACCAGGTTTTTGTTTAGTTTTCTTCGTCATCTAGTCCGTTACTGTCCGTACTAAAAATTCGTTACATTTTTCAATGACTAGATTGACTCCAACATACATGTTTATAGTCGGAATGATGGCAACCATAGTGCCATACATTTCAACCGGCCCAGGCTGGTACATGATGGATTCCGCGAGCGATGGTTGTGCTCACAATTGGTGGCA
>JAQIWI010003116.1:0-10750 GCA_034698825.1 Deuterosminthurus bicinctus
CAAATGCAGAAGATGTGCAATAGCTTTGTGAGCTCGTGCACATGCTGTGTGGTCCAAGGCGCAATATCGGAATCATAATCACAATAACTAGCTTCAGAATTACGGTAGTCGCTTACCTGATGACAGTAATAGACCGGAACTGGTGAAAATCTTCGCAAATTTACGGCCAAAAATGCAATTTTGTAGCTTAACTTAAAGAGAAATTTTGGTGCTAACTTATCTTTTCTACTCACAGATTGAAATGACTAACGCTGCCTCTAACAGCATAATAGCTAAATTAATGTACTGAACTGAACACTGAACTACTGAACTTACTGACAGTAATACTGATTAGAAGATTAGATTACTATTTGAAAACCCAAGATTCAGATTGATCTCTTTAAAATAAACGCAAACATGATGATGCTGTTGCTCGTAGTAACCATAAGCAGCTTCAAAAATTTGTAAAACTCTAAAAAAAAATGTTTATTGCATCAAGACCTGCCTGATGCCTTCCGCTTCTATCTGTCCATTAAGATTTTTCACACACTCCATAAAAATGACTAAATTTCAGCGTTAAAACTTCTCGATGAGCCCCTCAAAATTTAAAAATGGCCGGAAGTAGTTCTTCTCCAGCCCCAAACATTAACGTTCAGGCAGAAAATCTAGCACAAGAATTTCGAAAGCACGCCCAGGAGTTCCTCGATGTGACCAAGAAAACATGCCAGGATATGTTCGCATCCTATGACCACAAATTCAATGACCTTCAAAGAGGCCATGCGCAAGTGATAGAGCAGGCCAGATCAAGAACTAATGAAGGTGTCATACAGGCTACAGTAATCATATTCCACTAAACATCTTCAAAAACCTAATAAAATGAAGCATTTAATTCGCTTATGTACAGCAAATACAAAACTTGTGGACCTCTTTACAAAGGACTATGAAAAGCTAAGGTCATCGTTGAGAGCAGATTTTGCCGAAGTTTCCAACCACAAGAAAACCCAGTTTGAAGTTGTCAAGCAGAAGTTTGTGTCTACGGTGGCCACCGTCTTCAAGAACTACACTAACCAGTTAACAAAATACACTGACGACGCAAATCGACAGCTAGAGGACTTCTACAACAACCACAGTCAGAATTTTGAAAATGACTTTGAAAGTTTTATGAAAAAATTGCAGACGAATTATGAGCAGGCAGTGAAGAAGTTGAGAGAGCTCGATACTGTTGAAGATGCGTCGGCGTCTGGGTCTAAATAGACTTCCGGTTGGAATAATTCTCGAATATGTTGTAATTGAACGACGGCCTAAGATGCTCCCGAATCTTAAAAATTCTCAATGGTATTTGATTCATCACAAATTCTACAATAAATAAAGTTTACTTATCCGGCTTGTCACACGAATCTTATTTGTCCATTGAAATCAGGAATGTCAAAAGACCAAGAGTTTATTATCACTTCGCTTAGCTACCATGAAAATAGCCTTGGGAATGGAATGCCCCGTAGTCCACCTAACTATCACAACGGTGCTTGGTAAATTTCTCGCAATTTCCCACAGAACCTATAACAAATGCGAGCTGTATTACATCTACTACATCATCGTAGCCTTTAAAATAGATTTACAATAAAGAACTTACTGCATGTTCTTCCATACCAGCAAGTACCCCCAGGAACATCGGGATGTTTAGCTTTAACTGGTGTGAAATCCATTTCCGCAACTTTCTTGCATGCACTCCCCACTAGGACTTTGGAGAGGTGAATTTTTGCAGTTTTTCCACTGCCTCCTGCGACGCCGCCGCTACCCGTACCTCCCGCTCCTCCTGTCTCTCCACCACCAGTAGAACCTTCACCTACGATAGCCAACAGTATTAATAAATACCGCCATGTTGAAATTAACCGTTGGTATTCAAAGAGTGTTGAACGGTATCCAACTTACCCAACTTCAACAACAATTCAACAGGATACTCTATCTGAACGCTAGTGGAATCAGATGGCGGCACGGTGTACGTTGCGTTTAAGAAGTGCACCCGGCCACTGCCAGCGTAAACGACGCTCTTGAGCCAGCTGCCTCCTATGATGATTCTGTGGACGGAAGTGTCATGGCAAAAAGTTACATTAAACAACATGGGGGCCTACTGTTTTTTTCCCAAAGACCTATTCAACGAGAACGTACTTGCCAAATGGAATATTACGTACTACACCTGATCCAGTAGTAGTATCCTGCTCCGTGGGTCGCTGTATCCACATGAAATCCCTGTAAGTATACATTCCATAGAACTCTTAGATTAGTAATTATTTCACTCACAGCTTCGGCAAAGATGAGAATTATTTTGGTTACATACTTAGTATACGGCGGCTTTCCTCCTCCTATCGAAGACTCGCCAGATGCACTCATGAGGTAGCTGAACCTCCTACATTTGCAATCAAAGCATGAAATCAAATGCGTTAGTTTGCAAAAATCGGTAGCCTCTTTACTTGCATGGACAACCCCACGGACAGGGACAATCCTCCGGGGTAGAAATATCTGTCATGGCTTTTCCGTCGTACCACGGAATCACCGATGGTTTCGACTGCATAATCCAGAAAAAGTAAAATAATATGCAACCACTGGAAAAAAAGACTTTACCTCTGGAATTTCTGGGCGCTCAACATTGAAGTCTCCGGCAATAATAACGTTCTGTGAAAAGTCAGAGTTACTTTCCAATGAAAACAACGAGAATCAATTCAAAAGTCAGGTCATAATAAGCCGACATCACCTCTGTACTCAAAATTTCTTGAGCTTTTTCATAAATTGATGTCAAAAGTTCTGCTGAAATTGACTTTTTTGTAGCGTGCAGCATCAGGAGGCCGATTGGTGGGTCTGTAATTCAACATGATTGCGATGACATTAGGTGGAAAAATGGCTGCAGCAGAGAGTACAAATAACACCTACGTTGCGCATGCTTCTTGAAGTGCACTATGGCGACAGCAGGAGGCCCTTCGAAGTCATCAAACGCTAGAATTTGGAATTTGCTTATCTCCACGACTCGTTCACTGGTTCAAAGAGGGTTTTTCTGACATTTTCAAAATTATTTACGCCACATACTGGTGCAATGATTACTCATAGAAGATGGCTGGGATGACACCATCGTCAGCCTGACGTTTCGCGCGGCTGACCCCTTGTGGAAAAAGTTCAAGATTTTTCGGTATGTTGGCCACCATCATTAGATCTGATCGCTCGATTACCTATTCAGTACTCATGAGTTAAATTCCTACTGTTGCGATCAATGGACTAACCTTTCGAAGCATGTCTTTCATCGGATCAGACACTGAACTGCTTGCACCTCCACCCAAAAAGGCGCAGGCTCCAAGGAGGAAATTATTCTTGTTTTCCTTTTTGTTAGCAGGATCCCTGTCGTATTTTGTATCTTCCATCCCATTTTCAGCCACCGGTTCCTCCGACACCGTTGGATTCACAATGCTCAATGCAAGCGCGAAGTGGCAAATAGTTCGCCATTTTACCGTCGCCATAGCTTCACGCTGTCCTCCAGAAGTTCGTTTCGCTGGTCACTTTGGGAAGACAAGCTTAATGTGCGGGAACTAGCTGAAACTCATTATTGAGGCTGCCGATGGGTATAGCCCACTTGATTTATGGTCAGTGTTTACGATGGTGAAGCAATTTGCAGTGATTAATGTTTGCTTAAGCTGCATTGTTTCGCCGGTGTCTGGGGCTTGCTTTTAAGCTCAGCAGTTTTTAGAGCCATCAATATGAAGTCACCCTGACGGCCGTACAGTCGCCCATAACTAAAAGGCCTAACTAAAGGCCATAACTAAAGCGCCAGAATATCAACACAGAGGACATTTATATTGCACCGAATAAGTTTTATTGATTTTAATAATGACTTCCCATGTCAAAATAGCACACACGCCAACTTATGCCCTGAGATGAGAAGCAAAGAAGCATAAAAGCGAAGACAAGGACAGAATATTAATAATAATCAAATTTCGTGTGCGAAGTTTGGCATTCCAATGATTTTTTGACAGATGACTGTATCACAAAGCACAAATTGACTTTGGAATATCCTCAAGTTTTACAACAATAACAACAACTTAAGTATAACAAAGAATCGTATCTAACCGTTTGTTTTTAATAATATTCCGTCCATCTTCCTTACAGCCTCAGGCTATTCTTCATGTCCCAAACAACAGATAATGAACACATATAATTGTCATAGTAATTCCTGCTAATATATATTCCCATAAATATGTAACACACTGATAATACGAAACAAGGCTTGCGCATGGTCAATGTATATATATATAGTATATATATATATATGTGTGTATGTGTGTAATTATCACATTCATATCTCTCCTCTTGATTGAAGAAATCCGCATTTCTTACTCCAATTATCATATAAATGAACACATGGAAAGGATTTTTTGTCTGTATATAAGTAGAGAAATCATAACATTGCCCCATTCATAACACGTACTAGAAAATAGTGTATACAAATCAAAGTAAAAGGAAACAAGATTGTAACACAATTAAATTTTCTCCTCACCCTCCACTTATTGAATGTGACTTTGTCTACAAGAATACCTGTACAAATATATAATGTACAAAAAAATAACACAATAAAAATCCAGCCAAATGTGTAGAAAAAACATACAGTGATTTAACGCAAAAGAAAAGAGACATGGAAGAAATCAAGGAGCATCCTCATAGCATTCGTTTTTTTGCCTGGAAAATCCGCGGATTCTGGCACTTGGCGTGTAAATACATGTACTTAATAATGAATCACCACAATCGTATTAACTATAATGTATCCATCAACTTCCCATCAATATAATCCATTGAAAAATAGTACAATACGACAATGAAAATCATAAATGACCGAACACAATTACCCAGGATTTACAATTTACAACCATCATTCCGCAAAACACCCACCAGCCACATAAAGAGAGGACAGAATGAAAGGAAAACACACTCCTCCTACTGAGCCTTTCCCTTGGATAATTTGCTAATAAGTATTATTACATGTCTAATCACAATATGAGGGTGCCACTACTCGAGCAATCATTCTATTTTTTTTTCACCAAAATCTCATTACTACCACTGACTAGTGCAGGTGTGTCTGTAGGTGTGTGGAAGTTTAAGAAAAACATTGATAACACACTGCAATGAGTGTTATTATTATGAAATAGGGAGAAAGACCTGCAGGGTTACAGATAAAGGGATCCCTACATAGACACCAAATATTTTTTTTAATACGTATAATATTCACAGGACTACCAATGACTAGGTATTGTAAAGTATATATTTTGGCCAAAAAAAAAGCTTTGCAACGGTTCCATATGATCATCTTCTCCCTCTAATAAACAACTGACTTGAGAAGGGTATACGTAGATTTTGCATGCTCACATCTACAGGAATTGATTACTTTTATCGTAATTATATGACACTCATGTATATACTACCTGAGCTACGACGAGTTCCTCCAGGAAACTGTCAGGTTTTTTTTTGTTTTGATTACTACGACAACGACGACAATGGTTTGTAGAACAATAACATGCAGCTTATATATTCAAATGTAAATTCCGTCACAGAGTAAACCAACCAGTGGTCTCTCTGCAGTCTTGTATAGCCGACAGTATTGTTTGTGCAATACTTCTCATCATATTATAATCAAGCATAATATTTTTCTCTCTGTCAGTCGTTAAATATTTGTTGTGATTGAACATGGAAAAAATTGCGTTGCCAGGTGTATTAGCAAAAAATACATTGTATAGAGAAATTCTAACCTGAACTGGGTAGCTGCTGAGGAAGGTGACCTGCATTGCATTCCATCAGCTGCAAAAAGTGTCATAATAATTGGTTGCGTTTTTTTTGTACATTATACAATAAGACTGTAACTGTTTTGATTGCTTTGACTAAATCGGCTATTTCTCTCTGAATAGTTGAGTACATGTATCGTGCGGTTTTGTAGTTCTAACGTCCTGACGTTTCCCTACATGTGTTCTTTTTCTTTCTTTCTGTATTATTTAATGTTTGTTTACGTACGTTACGTGCAAGAAGTGCAAAAAAAAGCCCTGCGCTCTTTCAAAACTCACGCAGACTTATCACCATCAATATAAGAACGTACACAAGGTATCCAACACTGTCCCTTCTCCTCATCAAATGTCACAAAAGCTTTGGTCATCAATCTGATCATTGTTACAAAATTCAACCGGAGTATGCTGGCGAATCAATCGTCTACTCCTCCGGTGGTTCCTATCAAATGTAAACTGGACTTGACTTTGCGTATTATTAAACCAGTAAGCCTGCTGTGTACGAATCAACATTTTCATCATGTCAAGGACGACACAGTCGCCTTCAACTTGATTATTGCACACTGGTAAATTACATTCGGATTCCTGTTCCAAAAAGCGAGTACAATATACGCATACGTACTACTACATTGAGTCGATTATTTCATTTCGTTTCATCATCATCATCAACGTGTGTAAGTGTAATGAATTTAACGGTTAAAGCGTTACTACCACATATATTCAAAACTGTTGGCTTCTTTCAGAATGCGTTTGTCTGGGGAGGTGGAGTGCACAGCACTTCAGCAGAATTTTTAAGAAGGATCATATATGTATAGGAAAAATGTGAACTTTGTAGCTTATATGACACATGTAAATATATATGTATGTATGGATATATATACATGAAGATTAGATATAGAGTTGAGAGGACAACAAGGGCTTCATGCCAACAAAAGGAACACACGTATTTGAAGGAAGCAGGAGAATCAAGACAATAGAGAAGATTTACAATGACACTGATAGTTTTAAGTTCCTTGCGTTGGACTCGGTGAGTTGCCGAACAAGGAATATTCACCCGCTTGTGCCAATTGGCCAGTTGAAGGTGTAATAATACTGCTTGCGGTCGGATGACTCTGAGCTGGTGGTGCTTCAACACCCGCGAATGGTACACGCAAAGACTGATGACTAGTTCGTTGCAGACTTTCTAAATTCATTAAAGCTTCTGAGTCAGATCCACATGTTGTCAATACCACACCTATGAAGAAGAAATTAGAATGTCAATCTCCCTGTTAATTATTAGTACAGGAAGCATGGGAAAAAGGATAAGGACACTGAGATGGTAACATTAAGACAGTTCCGAAGAATGATGGACCCTACCCTACCTGGCATAGTTTCAGATGGAGGCCATAAAGATGTGGTTTGTTCCAAAGGACAAAATTCGTCAATAGCTTCCTCCGCAGTAGGAAGTATTTTGCCCGGTATCGGAGATGCAGGTTTCGTTGAAAGCAGGTTAATCGCATCCAGGAGTCCATACTCGTATAGATCACCACTATCCGTCTTCCGGTTAGAATCTGTACCAGAAATACCGAAAGTCGGAAAGTTTGGCTCGATCCACGACACAAATGGAGACGTACTTGATGCACTACCCGCTTGATTCTGACCTCCAGATGATGCTGGAACGGACCACCGACGACTGAAGCTAAGATTTGACGACAGACCCCCACTACTGTTACCACTTCCGATGGATGCATAGCTGCCCGCGCCGGATAGATTACTGCTGGCACTGGGCCCACTGCTCATGCTACTCGAATAATTGTAATTGTGGGTATGAGCTGACCATCTTCGAAACAAGTATGGGTAGCCTCCGTCTCCGTATGGCATCAATGGTGATGGTGGTTGCGAAGGAGTAAATTTCACCGACGGGCTGTGTACAAACGAGAAAATTTGTTTAACATTTATCGTGACCATAACAATAGAAGAAAAAATGTTACCTCGAATTCCGCGATCGAGAATGATGTCCATAATGATGCGAATGATGAGTCTGGGGTGACGGAGACGAGCTACGAGATGACAGAGCGGATAAACCAGAAATGCTGCTACGAGGAATGCTAAAACTACTCATGCAGCTTTCCGTGCTTTCACGACGATCACCAGAGGAACTAAAGGAAGTGGTAGTGGGAGATCTGGCAATGTCAGGACTTCTAGGGTACATGCCTTGCGGAGCAGACCATCCAGTCTGAGAGGAAGTACACTGAAGGTAAAGGGAACAAAAACGCCACTGAATTTGGAAAAAGGCAGAAAAACAAGATCGAAAGACCTGGAAATGGAACAAATCAAACTGATCAGACTCTACTCTTTCTCTCTCACCAGACTGCTATCCTTCTCTTCTCAATAAAATTTCCAAACATACTTCATAAGTGTTAGCTGAATGATGACATGGATCCTTCATTGCATTTTGTACTGCTTCTTGAAGCAAGGGTAGAAGTTCTGAAATCAGTGCGTTTGCATCTGCAGTGGCAACTTTGTGAGCCAGCTCCCAAGTTGCCACAGACTGAGTCAAAAGATCACTATCCAATGACGAAGAGGCTGAAGCACCAGCTCCACCTTGACCACCCATCGGTCCCGGCGATAGCAACCTTTCGAAATTCTTCGCCAGGCGTACCCCGCTCTCACAAACAACTTCCAGACTCTGCAAAGGGGAAACATACAAATTTCATCATAATTACACATCTCAATCAACAATAATCTCCCATTCAGAAAGTATTTTAGTACTTGATGCCATACATCATGTCACTCAACTCACTTTAATATACGACGAAAGATTGCGGATCATCTCATGAAGATTTTGGAGCGCCATCGTCCACGATAGCTTATCCCCAAGTATAGTTGCGCCAAAAAATTGCTATGGTCCCAAAACTTCCCTACAGTCTCTGCCCAATAAATCCACGATCTAACTTTTTGATAATTTATTCCGACAGTATCTGCAAAACACATGATAGTTTAAAAACTCATCATCCAATTTCATCAATCCAATCACTCCAAATAAATAATATCCACCTCCATCATTTTATAATCCTCTCACCTGTTCAAAGGATTTGTCGTCCTCCTAGAAGAGAAATGTGATGACCTCATCCACATGACTTCAGCACCTTCCTCAATCTTCCCACACTTCCGCACACTTTTTCACAAAATTTACCTTAAGAAATATATATTTACTCTAGAAAGACCATTTCAAATATAACGTTCCAATAGTAATCACTATCCCACATCACAGACGACATCCTTCTTCAAAGTTCATTTTGACAATTTCTTTGACACTTATTTCCCCTTCTTCTTCTTTGTCTTCCTTTTGAAATCTCATTTGTAAATCCCTTTTTGGATTTCCATATTCCTATCTCTCTCCTTCACACTCTCAATTATTCACTTCACGCTCCCCACATGGTAACAAGAAGAGGAAGAATTTGGGGAAAACTAGTACGCCAATTTATCCTGAATTTCAATAACATGGAAATCCACACTCATCTTCATCATCATTCTAATTTGAATTCTTTCCAAGTTAATTTGGCTATATACAACATGATGATGATGATGAGGCCCGTGTGTGGGTTTGACGAAGCCGCTCTTCAAGCAAAGATAACTCCCCTCACTTCAACATACTCCGTCGTCCCAGTTGCAGCCTCATGTAAATAGTAATCTTAACAACAATAATAATAATGTAGTTAAATACAAAGACGCAACTAAAATCTATTCAATCTCACTCTATACAGAGAGTGGTAAAAGTATCATAAGGTTCACACTCAGTCACTCAGACTTCCTCTAAAGTATCAAGGGAAAGTACATTTGGACAGGTGAGATATAATAATACATGGACCCCTATACTACATGACTTGGAATCACCACACCACAGACGACGGAAGCCTCAAAGAGTCTCATACAAAGTTGTTGTTGTTGTTGTTGTGTGTACACAGAAAAGGGGATTAATCATTGGGATCTTTAATCACAATCATGCTGTGTTGCACTTGAGATGATGAAGAATGAGATTATCAACAAAGGTTCTTTCACACGCTCTCGAGGTCACCCTGGCGTCCGCAAACAAAGATCCACAGTCACCGGATATACTCTTCTAATAATCAATTTCCATCAGGGATATCACCACACATATATAATGGTCTCTCAAAGAATTTGAACGACAACAACAACAACATCACCAGCCAACACACGTACTATACACACTCCCTCCCAAACAATCAGAGAGTAGTTACGGCGTATACGATCTCTCTCCTTTCCATGTAAATTCCGAATTCCGAGATGACTACTACAGACACGACTTTGCTGCTACTTTTTTTTTCTCTGTATTGCTATTATTACAACTTTACTACAGACTTGTATTACATGTGAAGCTCGTAGTAGTAGTCTCCGTCCGTAGTAAGTGTTTATACATACTACACTCACACACACACAGACACACACACTCTCTAGTATCTTCCTGTCATGAGCTCTTGCTTCCTTCTCACAGACTCGGAACACTTTGGTACATATCAGTATTACTACTACTACTGCTTATGACATGAGGAGGAGCAGCAGCAGCAGCAAAGGCCAAAATCCCACAGCATTCCCTCTTTACCCATTTACCTTCCCTCTATTCCGCATTCTCCCGAATTCTCCTTTCAGGCCTCCGAGCGCATCTGTGGTGTTGTGGACAAAAAAAAGTTGCAACTTTCCCTTGGCTTCCCTAGAAACCTGGATACCCTATTGGATGATGGAGTTTTTCAAGTGAAAGTAGTGTTGGACCCCATTAGAATCTATGCTCACTTAACCACCACGCTTGCATGGTGTCAATAGTCGTTCAAACCTCCTTAACAACTACTGCTTCATAATCATGTCAACTTTCTCGGAATCAACAACTCTTCCTTACTTTCATCACCTCACGTTCCTGTCCTTGGCAAATCCGCACAAATCCTAGTGGAAACCAAGTGGAATACAAA
>JAQIWI010003117.1:0-10750 GCA_034698825.1 Deuterosminthurus bicinctus
TGAACATGGCTACAGAGATGGTCACTATTTGACCATCGTCTTGACCACGAAGCATAAACGCTGTACCATATCCCTTATACGTCACAACGACATATTCCAAATCTTGGACAAATGGCACATTGCTCTTTAGCTTGAGAGGTTCACCAGCAAATTTTGGTTTCTTTGCTCCCTCGTCACTCTTCTTGTTAATGATTAATGGTTCTGCTCTGGGCTGGTGGGTTTCTGAGCATTCAGCAATGACAGTTGGCTGTCCACACAGTTGAGTCTGCTGCTTGTGAACGGGAACTTGATCCGCCTTTCGTTTTCCGAGGAGCTGTGGTGCCCTTAACATTTTGCGTCTCTGAAGGTCCTTGTTGACTGACTCCACCGCTGCTAGAGGTTCCATATCTGGGGTCACCAAATTTGCTTGAATCTCAGCAGACTTGACAAACTCGGTTTTATTGTGTCGCACGTAGTTGTTTTTGGAAACAGTATGAGTGTCAAAACCAATTGGTTGTCCAGGTTTAGTTAGCAACCACTTAAAAGTTATACTTGAGTACTAGAAAAATTATAAGATGGGAGCGAAATTGTTTTCTTTCAAATAGATTTTTAAAGATTCTTCAAGAGAAATGTGAACAACTAGACTGACAAACAAGGAATGAATTTTGAAATACGGCGATCGGACCATTAAATAGTCGAAAATTTTTGTTTTTTATAGGTCACTGGTAAACGTCCTAAACGAATCAAGAAAAGATTAGTAGAGTACCATAAAACCTTTTAGAAGGAAACCAACAACAAATGAAAAATAACGGGTTCAAGGGCGGGGATCCTCGGTAGGTAGGAATAGGAGGAAACTTAGGGTCCAACAAAGAATTACTGACCTGGTTTAGGAAGGGATGAGTGTTCGGGCCCTAAAAAGGGTCTTTACCCCGTTAAGGATTGGATACCTTTTTAGGGCCAGGTCCCGTTAAGGGTTTGGTTGGGTCCCGTTAAGGGTCGGGTCCCGTTAAGAGTTGTTTCCCATTAAGTGTTGGGCCCCTTTAAGGGTCGGGTTCCGTTAAGGGTCGAGTCTTATTAAGTGTTGAGCCCCTTTGAGGGTGGAGAACTGTTAAGGATCGGATCCCATTAAGGGTATGGTCCCGTTAGGACTGCCCCAAACAAAGGGTCCGATTGTTGAAATGGTTTCGTTCAAGTAAGGGGTTCGTCTAACGAAGGGCCCTAGAACGTCCCTCCACAATAGGGTCTGTGTATGGGACTTTTTAGACTTACAATACCCTCAAGTCAAGAGAATGATACAAAGTCTGGGGAGTCACAAGTTTTTATTTTAACCATCAAGTCATAAAATGTACCCACAATTCACATGCAAAGAGATCAGTGTGCCTAGTGCGAAAACGGTTTAATGTTATGCCAATGACATTGACAGTGAGCGAATTCATTAAAAGTAACTTCCACGACTCACTCAGTCAGTCACTAACCATTCTACATGCTACCCCTTCAGACTTCAGATTCCTTAACAAATTAACACAATATTTCTAATAGAAAAAAACACATCTCAACTACTACTTTACCTCGTGTGTATACACCTTCCTACTCATTTGCCAAGCGAGTACAAAGACCTGAACCCCGGGTCGTCACATTAGTCACCACAAAAAATGTGCAGTGGCTTAAGCCGGAAATGTTAGAATGAGATTAACAGCATAGGTAATCACAATGTCAAAAAATGTAAGGACTAGTCCTACATCAATATAGTAAAGCGACCCGACTCGCATTCTCAAAGGCTTGCAAGATTTAATGGCTCTTCGAAGCCACTTGTCTTGTCTTTTACCCTTCCAGTTTTGCAGCACTCGGTCAGATGCTTGAGAGACACCTGATAGACTTTGAAACAAACTTTTTACAACAACTACACATAAAATACCTTGTAAAGAGTAGGGAAGGCTTCGACTGACAGTTCCCACGTATATACAAATCACAGATGCTACGATTCCCAAGATTTGAATGGCCCAGATGAAATAGCTGAAGATTTGATTGAAGGCGTCCACAATGAGAGTAAGTTCCTTGTAAGTGCGGGTAGCTTTGTGAAGCGGAAGACTTTCACAACTGCGAACAAATTTTCCCATTTAATTAAGACATAGATCCAAGTAAGCAAAATTTAAAAGCATTAAGTTTTTACCATGGAAGCAACTTGACAGTTCCCAGGTTGAAACATATCACAGCCATTAAGTTGAACGACAACGCCCAGTCTATCCACATAGACAAATAAACATGAAGACATTTAAAGACAATTTTAATCCAAATGGGAGCATCTTCAATGTGGAAGAAAAGGCGCGTCATGTACGTGGGGGAGTCAAGGTCACTCGTTCCTTTCAAAGCCGTTATGCATGGAGTTATCATACAGACAAACGCAATCGCTGCTAGCAGCCGACTGAACTTTTTCACATGTTTTCTCCTCATCTGTGTACACTCTTGATCTACAAGGTCAAAACAGCAAAGATTAGTTGCAAATATTAAAAAAAAGTGAGAGTTGTAACCACCTCTGTGCCTTTGCAGCTGAGTAGCAATAGCCTGTGACAGTCCTGCATACAACTTAAAATTGCGTAGAATTATAATAAAGTTGATTGTATTTAGCAGGCCCGTTAAAACGGTACTCAAAAGCTGGGCCCTTGCAAAGAACGAGTTCTCGTGTTGTGTGTATTCTTGAGCAGCTCGACAGATTATCAGAACTAGGTACAAGAGGAATATGAAGGAATTTGAGCAAAAACTAATGTAAGACAGTGTAAGCTGAGGAGGAGCAATGATGAAATTTCCTTGACGCTTAAGGGGCAAAATGCAAAATTTGTGAGCAATGGAGGTGAAGCTGAGCCACACACTGAAGGCTTTGACACTTGACATTATTGTAAATCTGAGAGCACAATACTTTTAAGTTGCTTATTCTGCAGACGAAATTCAGCCAACTTCTCTTGCCTGTAGTACAGAAAAGACTACAGGCAAAGAATTTTGTGAGAATTATTACAGGGAAAGCGGACACAATGAGGACAAAGGCTTCCAAATTTTAAATCAATAGGAGGTGTAACTCTATTCAGTACACTATAAGTACTAAGTTATGGACATTGGCGCCATCAGTGACACGGAGAAACGCTTGACATTTTCACAAGTCTGTATCAGAAAGGCATATCTAAATGAGTCGATTATGGAATTCATGGATTGATTTAGACGTAGCACCTTGGGCCGTACGAATGGAAAATGTGATGATTATGATGAAATAATTGTTGAATGCTTATAATGTTGAATGTGGCTGTTGAATTTGCAAAAGCCGCATTGACTGCAGGCAAGCTATACAATTGCCGAATTGCCAGTAAAGGTAATAAGTAATAAGTTTTTTCAGCGTTTGAAAAGTTTAGGTGCATTGAGGGTTTGAAAACTCATGGTAATGATTGCTGCTTAATTTCGACGCCGGTTGCAGATTTTTTGTGCAACGATTTACAACATGTGTGGAAGAGCATACTTGAAAGGTCTATTCAGTTTGCTTTTAAATCGCAGATTGGGCAGGAGGAAGAGTTGAATTTGTCGAATTGATTGCAGTGCACATCTTGTCGGCGAATGATTTTGCAGTTGTAGATGGCGGTAATGTCATAGTGGTCGCATTTTAATGCTTCTTTTCCAGAACCTTTTGTGGTCATTTCTGATTGGCAGAGTTTTTCGCTGTTTTCATGAATTTTTCGTCGCCTTGCTATTCCTTTTGGGCCTTTTCATCATTGTTGGACTTCGCCTAAGTTTTGTGGCAACTCAATTACATCATCGTTTTTGCTGGTGTGGAACAACTTGATCCGCAATGAGCAATAAGTTGCAAGTACCTTTAATAAACTATGCATAAAATCTTCAAGTGGCGTGCAGCGTACACAATGAAGCGTAGAGCATTCATATCCCCCATTCTAAAGTGCCAAAGCATCAACTCACAATCGGACCTAAATGAATCGAAAATTGGCACACTCCCATTCCGTTATTGCATTGCAATTGTAATTCAGTAACCCCTCAAGAAGGGAATGAGAAACCAAATCAGATGAGAATTAACTGTGCTTTATTGGCAGATTAATGGGATTGGCGACTTCATCTAGTCCAGTCCAGTGCAGTGTCTACTTAAGGTTACTTCAGCAGAACGAGGTCGTTTAGACCTCCAACTCATTCCCCGGGATTCTACTTGCCAGTTTGTTGCAAGCATGGGCCGTCATATGTTACGACCAGACACCGGATATGTATGTACCCGATTTGCTCAAAATATGTATGTAAATATTTAAAAAAAATGTTGAAAATATGTACCGCAATATGTACCATATTTCTCTCATTTTACAGATATATTTACGAAATTTTTTCTTCAATATCATTGTTTATCATAAGAACTTTAAGTTTGCGTAGTTACTATCATTAGTTTGCCTAAATTGTAATCTCGTTCTACTGTCAACCTCGATATTTTCGGACTTTAAAAATCCTCCTTTGATTGGTACTCAGTAAGTTCTTTGCCATGCTGAAACTCCCCCTTTTAAAGTAGTAACTGTTTTTTCAAATTTTAGTACAAGGGCGCAATTGTAATTCTGAATCGATCCCGAAAAGTAATGTGTAGACTATACCAAAGAGCTAGGTCGAAAATGGCATTCTTCTGAAACAATGTTTTTTAAAATGACAAAACGGCGATTTTTTGTAAAGCTATTCGAGTTTCCAATGATGAAGCTGACATTCGTCACAATGAAATGCTGTCATCTGCAGTATAGACTTCCCAGCATCTATGAATTATGCGTCGGTTTTATAAAATTCAAAAAAAATTCGTATTTGCATTCAAAAATGCAGTTTTTATTTACTTTCATTAATTTGTTACAACGATATCAGGATGCATTTAGCTTTTGGGTTTAGACTTTTTGTGAAAACGAAACTAACGAGATTAAACACACAAAAATGTTCAGCTAACTCAGCTGGTTATAACCACTTGCTTTGTCTAGGGGACTGCATGACGATACTGAAACGTTTTGAGGATTTTGATGGATGAATTATTGAATATTTTTATGTAAAAAGCGTTCTTTTTTCTGTCCTAGTTTAAAAACCTTAAAAATATGTCGCACGCATGTAAAAAGTGGTGAAATATGTAGGTACATATGTATATGTAAAAAAGCTCGAAATATGTACCAATATGTAAAATAAAATGTGGCTAAATCGCCATTATTATGCATGAAACGTCAAAATCCAAAGCTAGGGACCGATACAATGAACTTTGAGAGATATGTAAAAACATACAAATCCGGTGTCTGGTTACGACAAACTATTGATGCTGCTGGTATGTAGTGAAGTTACATTCATCACTTTTCAATAAGTCACTCTTCAATTTACCTTTTATGAGTAAACCCAATTAAATTATACGGCCTTGTTATCCAATACATTTATCAATAACTCAATATTTAACGATCAACAAGCTGATCAAAATATCAGTTAGGTATATCAGGTGCGCCAAAGCAGTCAAAGTCACTGCGTGGTGAACTTTATATTCAAGGTTTAAGTACAATCAAGTTTAGTCGTTCTTCTGCAACTGCAATAATGTAGTTTCTATTCTATAACGTAAGCTGGCCAGTTCCCTTTCCCTTGTTTACAGATGGACAAGGGCTCAAGTAGTTGACATTAGCAGCGAGAAACTGTGTTTATTTGCCATTAATATCGCGGTTATACCTGGACATTATAACTGACTCCAAGCTTATACCCACTTTTTGATTATATGTCACTTCGAATAAATCGCTTGTGTGTGCGAATTTTGTCGACGCCTAACATGGTGATCAGCTGCCAGGTAATTACAAACGAAAATTGTAAGTGGCGTACAGGCAACACAAATGTAGCTTATGCAAATGGATTTTCAACACCATGACCACAGCCTCTCAACGAAAGTGCCAAAGCCCCAATTAGAAATCTCGGTTGTACCAATCAAACATTAGACACGCTCCCATTCCACTGTTTCTTTGGACGTGAGTGCAGAGGAGAGGAAATGAAGAACTACGTAACAATTATTTGTATTTTTTCAGACAGGTTGGAATGGGAGTATAGGCATTCATTTGCACTGCATTTGACAATAGCACAATACTGAATATTATTCTCGGATTTTCTCGCTTGCTTAGAGATCGAAAATCGCGGTTCCAACACTTTAAATCTCTTGCCGATCGCTGCTACCCGATTGATTATCTGATCTCGAAGTATATTAGCTCTTTCATGAGCACTTCTGTGTTGAGTGAAAAGAAAAAGGACGGTTGTTGCCCATTGCCCAGGGACAAAGTCAAAGTCGGCATTTGAAAGATATACTACCATGACTACTCGTATGGCAATTTAAGGAGCTTGTGTGATAAGATCATTAAGTCACAATCGGGGCACTTCCAGCGTTTAAATTCATAAAAATACCTTCAGCTCGGAGCTTTTGATTGAGGATCCAGTTATAAAAATTCCAAGAATGATACAAAGATCTGATCACATTAGCCTACAAAAGCCAGTCTTTTAGCTGCAAGCTATTTAAAGCCTCATGACATGACTGCGATCGACATGACTGCGGACTTTCTATATAATATATTTGTCAATGGGCACGCAGGTTTGAGATTTATGCAGAAACTTAATCGCGCAGGGTGCATTGTAGTTCGTCTCTTCTGCATGGATATCAATATGTCGATTCAGTGGTTTTGAAATTAGATCTGTGGGGCAGGTGGCAGTAGGTCTTGGGAACTCATGGCAGCTGCTGAATCTCAACGCCGGTTGCGGATTTTTAAGTAAAATGATTAGGCTAGTAGCTTAGTTTGGAGGAATTTCACCCGAAGCGAAAGGAGTGTATGAGGTCTCATAGGTAGTCCGAAACAACGCAATCGAAAATCTCTGGACCGTGTCTTCATATGAATGTAAATATTTGTTTCCAAAACTTCGGGTGAAGTACAACCATTCAGACATAATCTGTCCTTCATATTGACATCTTATCGAGCTAACTGGCTGACGGCAAACCTACTGAACTACAACTCTGGTGAATGGTTTTTCAGACTGTGCATTATTGCATGTTACTTTGCATACTGCGTTTAAGTTCGAAAGCAAATCTTAATGATTATCATTTACTATTAGAACCACAAAGTGTTAAAGATGTATGTGATTTATACAATTACGTATACGAGCATGGACATTAAATGATTGGAACTAAGCTGATTTTTGGTGTCGTGAGCCACGGCTCTCTGCAAACACTGAATAAATATTCTATTCTATTCTATTCTATTCTATTCTATTCTATTCTATTCTATTCTATTCTATTCTATTCTACTTTGCATACTGGAATGTAAACACATTTATAATAAGAATTGCAAATAGTTTTTTAATATAATATAACAAATCGCTAACCGCGGCCACTTCCCTTGGCTGCCAATACGTTATAAACTGTGAGCATGACCTGACCAGGACGTGAGTGGATTTTTGCGTCCGCTGGCTCGTATGTAATGTCTTTCCAGCCTGTCGGTGATGGTATCCGTGCTTGAGACGTGTTTTGTTCATTGACCTATGGTGGACAAGTTTGCTGTAGGAAGTTGAAAATTGTCCTTGGATGAAATTGCTTTATTTTAATCCAATCAAATTGATAAACAAAGAGAGTAATAAATGCTTCAGAGATTCAGATGCCGGTGGCCACAAGCATCCAAGGGCATTCTGTAATAACGCGCACATAGTGAAGGTCCAAACTGCCTGCTATAAATTCATGATATAACATAAAGTCAAAGGGTAAGCAGGAGCAGAAGATTGTTGAAAGTTTGATCCATGCATACATCACACAAGTCAAGGGAATAAGAACCAAATGAGCCCACTTTCATCTTGATGAGCATCAGCATGTCAACCTGCATCATCACAATCTTTTGCTCAAAATGTGACTCGCATTGCCTTAGTACACAAGTTTTGAGTAGGCTCTTGAGCTCGCAAGATTTTGTTGCCCACAGTCCAGACTGGGAGTACATTCCAATCTGGATTACCATTGCGATGATGGCGCTGGCTGGGAACAAGCTATACAGAGCTGGAAGGAGCTAATACTTAACGATCAAAATCTGATTAAAATATCAGCTAAGTGTATCACGTGCACAAAAGCATTCATAGTCACTCCGTGGTGAACTGTGTATTCAAGGTCTGTCACTGTTTAAGACAAGGGCTCTATAGCAGTTGACATTAGCTGGAAAATGTATTTATTTGCCAGTAGTTGTGTCGTTATATTTGGACATTATATTATAACTAACCCGAAGCTAGCCCAACTTCCGGCTATGTAACTTTCCCTATCTGTTGTCCGAGCATATTTTATAAAGTACAAAGTTGCAGCGATTATGCCAGCAAACAACAAATGCAAATTGTAAGTGGCGTTCAGGCTACACAAAAGAAGCCAGTGCAAATTTATTTTCAACACCACCACCCCTCGACCAAAGCGTTAAAGCTTCAATCAAAATTCTCGGTTGAATCAATCAAAAATTTGAAACGCTCCCATTCCACTGTTGCGTTTGCATGTGAGTCAACAGGATAGGAAATGAAGTCACCTTTAACATACGAATGTATGTCACCTTTAACATACATTCGGTAGACCTTTAACATTAGGGATTATTTAGAAAATTGGAAAATTTGATGTTCTCTCATTCGAATGTCAAAAGCATGGTTTTGCACGTTCCGTAGCCTATGACTCATACTTCGCCGGATCTGTATCTCTTCGAAACTGTGATGGCAAAAATTCACAACCAGGACGAAGCCGTGTTTTCTTAAAACAAACGGTTGAGGCTCTTGTCATAGTATTAATCTAGAACTCTACAACGAATACTAGCTCCGAGTTCTGTACTTTCTCATTGACGAGTAGCTTGAAAGATTTTGGGGAAAATTAGTGTGAGTACGAAGAAAGCTATGAGGACTTTATTGTTAAAAGCAAGCGCATGTGACAAGAAACTTAGGCAAGAACTGCCGCCATATTGATGAAATTTCGTTTGAATTTTCGGGCAAAGTTTTACCACTCAGACAGAATTTGTCCTTCATATTGATACCTTGTCTAGCTGACGGCAAACCTACTGAACTACAGCTCCAGCGAATGTTTTTCCAGGATGTGCATTATTGCATGTTAGTTTGCACACTGGAATGTAAGCAAATTTATAATAATAACAATTCCAAATAATTTTCTAACTGTTTAACCTTTCAGCAAATTGCTAATCGCGTCCAATTCCCTTGGCTGCCAGCAGGTTTGCAATTACGTACATTACCTGACCAGGACGTCTCTATATTGATATAAACTTTGGCCATTTTGAAATCCACGCAGCTATGATGAAGATTCTTTTGGAATTCGATTCTCAAAGGAAAATGGTCCACTTTGATTTTGACTTGGCTATTGTAGTTCTTTAGGCCTCGTCTTTGCAGGGTGGGAGTGGACTTTTACCGTCCACTTTACTAGCTCCTTGTAATGTAGTTTCTTTCCAGCTTGTCGTTGATAGTTTTGGTGCTTCAGGCGGGTTTGGCTCATTGGGGTGTGGTGTACAAGTTTGTTGTTGGAAGTTGACAATCGTCCTAGGACGACTATAACGTCCTCCCCGATTATCGCGTCCAGCGTCCACATCGCCCATTCTATCGTACCTGCGTACCGCGGCGAGGTCACTAAAAATACAAATTGTAAGTGGCGTGCGCTCTCTACAAATGAACCTAGCGAATTTTCAGCCCCTCAACCTAAGATGATGAATGAAGAGCTTGAATAAACTTGAGGGGATTTTTCAGCATCAAATAAATTCTGGTCACTATTTGAATGTGATGTTGAGTGAAGCCAGTAGGAAAGACGGGTTAGCTTGACAATTGATTGATTTGTTGTGCGCGCCGAAAGCCATTTAGCTGCCAAAGCCACAAACGGTGGCATAAAATGGCCAATGAATGTCTTTGAAACCTGCCACCTCGTTGATCCTATCATTGCATTGTGAGCGTTTCCACCAAAGCTATCATTATTCTAATCCCAATATTTACACTTGCTTTATTTTAATCCTTTCAATTTAAATCCTCACATCTCGTAAGCCAATTTGATTCTTAATATAGCAAAGCTGTAGGATTTGTTGAAGTTCGACGCCACACGGTCATTCGAAGTATTAAAATTTAGCCGGATGTCGGTAGTTGAGATGGAAACTCGAGCTACCAATGGCTTTTTGTGAAAGTAGTTAATAGTTTATGACTCTTTATAGGACCTCATAATCATTCCAGTCGTGGTCACTGCTAAAACAGCAATGAGCAGCTGCGTGTCGTGTGATCTTCATGTCTTATCTTTTTACAGTCTTGACAACTTATTGCATGGAGGATGCGTTTGCATTTGTAGACGGCATTAAAATCGCAATGGTGGCAATTATTGCGATTTTGTCTTTTGTGGAATCTTTGCTGATTTTCTTAGCCAACTTTGATTAACACTCTTTTTACCGAGCAAAGTTATCCTCATAGGCCCAAGCTATGGTACTGAATTTACAGTAGGGGCAATGCACAAATTACCATATGCATTATATTACTATCATTCTCTTTCAAAATAAATCCATAGGGAGGGGATGGATGTGGTTTTCACGAACATGTCTGCGCGCCCTGCATGCCATAGTAAAGAGGAATTCCATACTGCACAAGTCATTCTCTGCGCATAGATAAAGTCCCTTCAAATATGCCCTGGTGCTATAAACCCCCGTCCAGTAGCCAGGTCAGCCGGTTGAGAATATATCGCTGTATGGAAAAAAGTCCCCGGAGAATGTAGGCA
>JAQIWI010003118.1:0-10749 GCA_034698825.1 Deuterosminthurus bicinctus
TGACACTGGACGTGAATTTCTGCTACCGAAAAGAGCAATCCTCCTGGCCTTGTCCGCCAAGTTTGCAACCAAAGTGCAGTTCGACCCTTGTTTCGTAATGGAATAAATGCTTTTTGCGCCATAGTTGGAGTAATAGACGTTCTCGCCATCAATTTCCACATCACTAACATCAGTCTCAATGTTTGGCAGTATGATGATGTCTTGTCCGTTGAGACCGCAACTTCCGATTTTCTTATTATTTCGTTCAGTCCAATAAAGTCGATCCTCTTCTTCGTCTACATCTAAGCCAAGTATGGTGGGCCTTTCCAAAATAATTGTGGCGTTACTACCGTCTAAATTAGCGCGGACTACTTTGGAGCTTGAACCGTAAATGGACCAAAATAGAAACCTGGAGAGAACATTCAAAGTCACAAATATTATACATTGGTGGTAACTTAGGATAATTTTACCCTTGGGACAACTGGATAGCAATGTCTTCAATGTTGGTCATATCGCTACTGTAGGCAATAGTAGAGCATTTGTTGGCATCACTATTGCAAACTCTTATGGCTGGTCTGGATCGGCTACCGACGAACAAGTTCCCAGTTATTGGCTCTATGGCCAGTCCAAAGGGATTTCCATCTAAATTTTAAACAATTGCAGCTGGTCTTATTCTGGTTTTGTATGCTTGCTTCCATCATAAGCATTTGAAATATTAATTCTTGTGAGTTTCAGACCTACTAAAAGCATTTGAAATCCACTACCATCCAAGTTAGCTCGCATAATACCAACTTTCTCTTCCACCCAGTACATTTTTCTTGAATTCCAATCGTAAGAAAGACCGAAGATGTTTTTTGAGGTAATATTAATTGGTTTTAGAGAGCTGAAAGACATCGCCACTAGCCCGCTGTTTGTCCCGGCGACAAACCCTTCGACACTTTTCTCTTGAACTTTGTTGGTAGAGTTCCATTTAAATTTTAATGAGCCTGCACCCATTCTCGTGGAATTTACATGCAGTACACTACCGGCTGCAATACAGCACATAATCAATAATACTCGCATGTCGGCTCCAAAGTTTTTTTTTAACAAACGCTCTGTTCGGTGAACAAGGATTTTATGGTTTAAATTTGTTTTCCTGTTGGCGTAAGTACTCAAACAGGATGTTTCCCGCTGTTGTTACCAACGTTGTTGGCTGATTGTTTGTAAGCCAGTTCTGTGTGAGCTTATTAAAGGACTTGAAATGTCATCTGCTCGAGGGATCATTTCAAGGCGAACCATTTATCTTTTTTACTCAAGCCTAGAGTCCTTTGCTAAAAGCGTTGTGAAAACAAGCATTAATCCTGCGGTCGAAATCACCAAATCTTGTTTACTAAAGCTAAAGACGTTAAGCTAGGTGATAAATTACTTCAGTATATGAAGCTATTCAGCGAAAATTAGTAGCAACAGCATTAGTGATGCGCTTCCCTACAAGAACTTTACAATAAATGTTGGATGGGCAACTCATTGTCGAATTTATTGAAAGATAAAAACAAAGATAGGCCAGTTAGGCTTAATTTCAGGCTGACGTCATCACACACTGCCCCTTCCACGTCTTGCCTTGCAAATCCTCACGACTCCGCTCCACACACACATTCATGCATCTACATCCACAAACAACCCGCACAACCAACTTGTCATGCCGTCAAATCCATTGAGCGGTATAGAGCTACACACATGAAACGTTACATCGATTGACAAAAAGATAATCTGCCATACGAGTCCTGGTACCAGTAAATAATAAACCAGATAAATGTTCATGTTGATTTGACATTTGAATTTATAGTAAGTTGACGTGAAAAGAAAATTAATGGTAAAGACCAAAGACAAATAGTCTCAAACAGTTGTAAAGTATGTCGGCATTTCATTTTTCCTACTAGATCTATGTAGGTTCAATTTAAAGGCCTAGAGAATATAAAGCAAAGCGTGTCATATTGTAGATTCTACAATAATGAATGATAATTCCTCCTAGCAACGAAATCCAAGAGCCTAAATTAGTCACACGAGATATTGCAAAAGAACCCAAGAATTGCGTACAATAACCCATGCAATCATTCCATAGTGCTTGCTTTATTTACTGAAAGGAACTGAATACTTATAACAAAAGTCATGGGGGCAATATTATTTCTTGTCCAATTTCATAACAGTCGTGCTAATAATGTTAAACGTAAACAATCAAATACACACACCACTCCAGTTTCTAGCCTTACACCGTCTTGACCGTAGACTTAACTTGCATGATTTTAATCTTGAAACACATCTCAACCGCAAACATTAAGATTCAAGAGAATTGTGAGACTCCTTAATTAATAACTAATAACGCTACAACCCTTGCTAATTAGATGCGTATTTCAACACGGACAGGGTTTCAAGCTCAGGTCTTTCTACATAGTAAAACTGTATAGTTACGATAGTATGTTTGTACATTGCATTGGGAAACAAGGCTGCTTTCGGGAAGCTCTTCGTTCATCTCTCATAGTCGGAGATCTAAAGCTTACACTCTGGTTGGAAGCACACACATCCAAACAAGCAATGCTAACACACTGACTCACATCTGGTGTGTGCTCTACATTACAACCATGAATAAGTGAACTTACTTTACATTACTAGGCCACCCTGTAAATTGTTGGACTCAAACACTATTTGCTGTTGTTACTTGTACGTCAAGAAGTAAAGGTCTATGCGAGCTGTTGCAATGAGCTAAAATGTTTGTCATCTTTGTGACAAAACATGGGTGCAGGAAATGAGAAAATAAACTGCTTTATTAATTACAAGAGGAGTACTTGTGCTGTGAATGTTATTAAAGCTGACATGAAGTTAGCTTCCATCTCACTCATCTAGCATACATTGCATGAGAGCAGTTGCGGCTGGGTTGTGGGCTAGTGTAGGCGAGAACAAGCCTTGCTAGAGACTGGCACTAAGAACAATGGTTGACCTTAAAATTGATCCGGCTATGTCCATAACAGAATGTAAAGAGTCACTGAGATTTATGACAGGTGCAGTTTTCTTTACAAAGTAAACAGAGTGAACAATTTCTTGTGTGAAAAAAAGGAAGTGACTCTGTAATGCGACCAAGTTTTTGGCCAGCAGTTGGCATGGAGAGCGAGCTTAGTTTCTCAAAAGCCACACAGGGGAAAAGTTACCGACAACGGAAGAGGAACACTGGGAGTGGTCGGAGCTGTTCCAAAGCACTTGTGATTACGACTCAAGTAGTTCTATTACTACTCGTGACGTACTCAGCAGGCGCTGAGGAAGACTGGACCAAGTTCTTCACGAGCAATTGCAAATGTACATGGGTGGGATGGAAGGAATCAGCTGACTGTCAATGTGCGGACTTCCACAACATACCATCTGGCCTCAGTCCGGAACTTCAAGTCTTAGACTTGAGTTTTAATTGGATACCCCAACTAAGTCAAAATGAATTTGAAAGAGCAGGGCTAGTGAACTTGCGAAAAGTTATTCTCAGGTCAAGTAAGATTGCGAAGATTCATCGTGATGCTTTTCGTAACCTCAGACTCATGATTGAGCTAGACCTGACAAGGAATGAGCTGGAATGTATTGACATGGAGGCTTTCAAGTTCAATAAAATACTTGGAAAGTTACGGCTGAATGGTAATCCGCTGACGAAGCTTCATGGCGTCCAGTTTCCACCTCTCCTTCATTTGAAGCTCCTCGACTTGAGCAATTGTCAACTGTCTCAATTGAAAAATAATACTTTTGACAAATTGTCTAACCTGGAACAACTGAACTTGACGGGGAATAAGTTTCAGTACATTTCCGAACAAGTTTTCACATCTTTGGCTAAGCTCAAAAGTTTGTCACTTCAGAAGAACCCATGGCAGTGCGATTGTCGTCTCAGGAGCTTCCGTGACTGGATCATCGCCCAGGAATTCTATCTCCCTTTTACTTGCACTGAGCCGGGACGTTTGCAAAATGTCGAGTTGTCTGTTTTACAGTCCTTTGACTTTGCCTGCAAACCTGAAATAGCTAGACTTCAAATTGGTGGTCAAGCCACTCAAGCCCTCTTCGTCCATGCAGAGGTCGGTGGTGACATCACATTGGGTAAGTCTTTACATTCACTTGAACTCTTTACCATCTGTCCGGTCTCGGTCATGTCAAACGAAATAATCTGTATGCATGGAACAGAATGTCTTGTACGTGCCGAGCCAGCGCCTGAAGTCAAGTGGCTCCGGGATGGCCGAGTTCTTACCAACTCCTCTTTGAGTCATGGGAGAGTCTATTTACTGGATATCAGCGGTGGGGAGTACGAGCGCTCGGTTAATCTGACGATCCTTAAATCCAACTTGGATGACGCAGGCGTGTACTTTTGCGTGGGAAGCAATGCAGGTGGTGTCGTTGAGAAGAACATAACGCTGAATTTTCAAAGCGCTCTGCCACCGATTGGGATGGGAGTAGGGCCTGGTTTTCTAGGCGGTAAACCTGGTGCTTACAACGATCAATCTTGGTTTTTGGTAATAATTGGCGCCCTTAGTTCCTTAGTGATCATCACCAGCTTGGGTATGATTCTGTGCTTTTGCGCTCTTAAGCGTACGGCGGAAGCTGCTCAACCTACCAACCTCAAGGCGCTTTGAATCAGTGGTGCATATTTCAGGAGTTGAAATATTTAGCAAATTTTTTTTATCCTAATCCATATTTGATTCCAAGTTTCACTCTGGGATATTCTTCATTCCTATTCCAAATCCACTGCCCTCAGTCTGTATTCCACATTCCTACTCCAAATCCACTTAGCTCAGTCTGTATCCAGAATTAAAATATGCATGGTGACCCAAGGGTCACAATTGGGTACATGCCTCTGCAAGTACTATATAAACTAGCCTATAATATTATGCGATCTACTTAAAGGTCAGCCCTGCTGCTTTATGTTAATTAATGTCATATCCAACCCTTCATGCTAATCTTATGTTAACACACTTTGAGGTTAATCCTCTTATAATTTGGTTATGTTACTTTTTGGTCATTCATCGACTAATGTTAATTAGGCTAATAATTATCCTTTGTATTGACAGTCCCACTCTCTCCCTGCGTGGAGGAGTGGGAACTGATGAGTATAAAAGGGCCCTTTGCGGCTCAGTTTAGTCAGTCGGGGAGAACTACGCGATCGTCATAACACTTTGTTATTAAAGTCTCGTCTTACACAAGTACTCTGCGCGTTATTATTGTAACTGCTACTCTCCACTCACACCTTATTTTGGCCCTTCTCGGCTTAACGGGAATCATCCTCGGGGTCATAGTCCCCTTATATGTATTCCATATTCCAAATTGTCAATCCAGTTGTAAGAAATAAATATTCCGTATTCAACATTTCAAACCAGTTACACGAAATGAGTACTCCATATTCCACATTTCAATCCAGCAATACGAAACTAATATTCCATATTCTCGATTTCAATCCACTGAACTCAATTTGATTCCATATTCCACAGTCCTAATCCAAGTGTGTGAACGTTGTAGTCCTAATCCATAAACCATACCCCATTCCCTGACATGCTGAAATATGCAAAACTGCTTTGAATGGACCTTTTAAGACGCTTGAGCATTCGTCCACCAGAGATGCACTCGGTGAAAGCTTGGCCTAATTACAAATTTAACAAGTCTTATTGTTGGATTATTATCGATTCCAAATAATGTATTAGAATTGAAATCCAGGCTCTAATCCTTGTCTTGCTTCCTAGATTATAACATTGTTGAAGCAATTTTGTTAGTGTTTCACGGAACCCACTCTGTCACTTGTTAGGCCCAGATAAGTGATAAAAATTAATTTTATCAAGGACTAAACTTTTTTCGCGAATTCTAACCAATGGGCTCATGAGTTGCATTTTTCGCTTGTACCATTCGCAACTTTGTCAAGTGTCCAATCATTCCACTGCCATCAATGTGTTAAAGATATTGATGCTGCTGGATATTAATTCGTCAGAAATAGAAGAATGATTTATGTGGTGCTTCGTTTGAAATACGAACTACTCCACGAGGAAGTGTCCGCGCCATTTGCAGAAGCTTGAGGTCGTAACTGACGCCAATGCCATTTCCATGTAGAGTAAACTCCACTTTAAATTACATGGGCTCCATTAGCAGCTACAACAACCACAGACGGAGCATTTTATTGCGAAAAGGAAGCGAAGAACAAATTAATGCCCATCGAAAACCACAGAAGCCGTAGAAGGAGGACGGAAAAAAGGACTTACTAGCATCGCCTGCAGTGATGCGCAATCCAGCAAATTCAGAAAGTGGATTACGGATTTGGAATGAACCGCTCAAGCGCTCGGATTGGAATTGTGTAATGTGGAATAAAATCTAAGTTGACGGATTATAAAATTGAAATGTAGAATATTAATTCCAAATTTTGGGATTAAAAAATTGGAATATGGAATATTTATTACAAATTAAGAGATTGTGGATTCTGGAATAACCGTTGCAAGCTTCCACCATAAAATTAAATAACTATTGCTAGGAATGTATATTTGCCATGCTGTTGCATTTTATGCAGATGAATTCATATGTATCTGTTGCAATTGACTTTTAGAACAGCTAATACTATGTTTTATTGGGCCTCGCTTTGAACAATCCTGGAATATGAAATTAGATTGTTGACTACAGTGTATTCCTTGACTAGGAATATTGGATTAAACAGACGCAGGCAAAGTGGATTAGGATTAGGAATATGAGTTGCTTGTCAGCCGCAGCATGGAATAGAATTTGGCTTTGGATTCCAGAGGATTGAGGAAAATCCCTAATCCTGGAATATTTATTCCTGGATTGCGCATCACTGCTCGCCTGCAATAAACCTCTAAGACATTCAAACTGAAGTCAATTATTTGCAATCAGGTTGCTGAAGGGAAGACAATGAATTTAAGAGTGTGCCTTAGTTTTTTAATAATTTCTTTCCTGTCAAATTCCATTCCATGTTCTTGCTTAATTTACTTTCGCTCTGCGGAGCAAGGGCGGCGTTTGTGCCCAGAAACTTTTGTAAATCTAGGCAGTTGTCGAAAAGCAGAGTACAAAGAATGGACACCACTTCTTTTTCCTCAAAAAAACACCACAATGACATTGCCTCGGATTAAAATATTTGCACGCACAGGTTCCTGTTTTACTGTGAGACTCCAAAATGGGAACACTATCCACAACGTGTTCGAATTTTTTATGACAAATGCACGCACTGGAGCTGATATTGAATTACAGAACACTTCCAGTAATTACGTCATCACATGTGCAAGCTACGGATCTTTCTCAAAAGTTTCTAGCAACATTGTAAAGGCGTTTGTAAGTGTCATGTTCCCTGTATAGTAAACATTTCGAGTCATATGTGAACCCTTCATTTCATTCTCTACAGAAAACTGCGTCTCGGGTTCGATACTCCATCTTTGGTGGCCCTACTGTCCACAAGTTCACCGATGTAAGTATTCTTGACGAAGAACTTATTTCAGGGCACTTCACATGCAGTTCCGTAAACGACCCGAACCATGCCGAGACTTTCAATATTTTCACACAGCCTACAGCATCTACTGGTGATGAGAGAAACCTTGTTATTCGTCTAACGATTTCCTGGTTGACTAATCAATGTGCACTTACTATAGACACAGATCCATTCGTTCCGGCACCCAACTCGACTATACTGAATGATAAATCCGTAAATTTCTTTCTCGTGCCTTGTAGAACCAATGGAAGAATGGAAAGTCCGCCAGATTTGCTGAAGCAGAGTCATTCCGGAACGGTATGAACGGAATTTAAACAAAGCAAACCGAAACAGCCACAATTTGTTTCCATGTGTTGTTTCTTTCAGTCTGACTTCATTAAGCTTAATCCAGAAGACATGAAATTTTTTAGCTGGAACCCCAGCGTCGGATTCAAGTTTTCCATTCAAGACACAGATTGGGCAACGACTACCCTTGCATGCCAATCCGGCTCTTTCGGGAGAATATTCCCTCCAGCTCCAAGTAATAATGCGACTTCAAAATTTCATTGCTTTAGCAACCAGTGGCCAAAACCTTATAGCACAAATCTTACTACCCAAGAAACACCACTTAAGTGTATTTCCATACTAAATACTAAAGAGACCCCTTCACTGTACGAATTATATACTGGTGAGTAAGAAAACTGCTAATTTGATCCCACCCAGGTCGTTTCAAACAATCAGTTTTCGTGGAAGCCCAAGGGAACCTAATTGGCTGTGTGACTCGAGAAAGAAATGATGTGCCTGATCTGGTAAATACGGATTACACATTTTGGAAAGGGCGTGTTCACCCCTGTGACACGTATATTGACTGTGGCCTGAAATTGGAATCGGTAATTATACAGGGTGGTCGTGGGTAAGGGTTATAATTTTAAACCTGAATGACTTTGTTAGGTTTGATCAAGTCCATACAATTTTATGATTCTAGAAGTTACTGAGGTTTAAAAGTGTAAAAATTTGTCTTAGCCACCCTGTGCACTGTTCGTATAAGTGTAGCTTCAAACTTATCCGAGTTATGTTGGAAATAATGTTTCGATACAACCATGGTAGCCTAGCTCAACCAACTATGCTTATAGATTGATTAAGATAGCGAAAATACGAATGCTAGAAATCAAAAATTTTAGAAATTACTGGCATTTTGGCTGGATTTAATGATAATGCAATGTCAGTCTTTCTTTTCAGGGCAAAATATTTGACGAAGAGAACAAACAATTTGATATATTGGGTATAGGGATGGTACCTCTTACAGACAAATTTGGTATGTTTCATTGTTTTTTGAATCACACGTACCAAGGGAAGAAAGTGACTGAAAAAAGCTCCAAGATGTTTTTTGTGGGATTCGATTCAAACATGTGTAAGTGAACTGGCTTGAATTTTAATACATCACTGGCAGTTTATGGGTACTCATACAAACATTTTGTAGATTTGCTGCCAGGGTCATATCCGAGCACCGCTGTAATTCAAATCAGAGCGGAGGGCACAAAATTTTACAAAAGTGACGCGGAGCTGTATCATGATTTCATTTGCGAGACAAAGGATTTCATCATGTACAGAGAATTGCATTTTATATTTCGATATGAAGACCTCACTGAAACAGTAGTCCAGCGTGTTGGGGCCGAGCGCACTGCAAGACGGTTACCTATCGCTCAATTCAATGTGACACTGCACTCGAATATTACGCATGCGATTTGTTTGTGCTTTACAATGGACGGGAAGGTTATGTCGGCGGAAAGACCTCTACAGATCGTTGGTAAAAGTTATTGATAATTTATTAATAATTATTATGTGCTACGTAAGCTTTTCGCTGTAGATGTATATGCACCACGTATTGATATTAACGCAACAAGCAAGTCAAGAACTTTTAAAATTGGTGAGCTGAATGACAATCTCACACTCACGTGTCCAATAAGTGGAGCACCTCCACCTGCATACCGATGGATCTTCAATGAGAACGTAACCTGCTGGTATTACTCGTAATATGTTCTAATCATTATATCCATTTTGCTTTGATTTCTTCAAGAATACTAAGCATGTCCAGGGGAGTGGTACAAGAAACATAACTTTTAGTCAAGTCTATTTCAATCTTGCGGGGAACTACAGATGTATAGCTCAAAATGTTTATGGGAACAATTCGTTTGATTTCATTGTCAGTGTTCGAACCCAAGGTTAACGTTAGCTTTATGCTCCAAATTATTTTACACTTACGAATAATTGGAAAATTGTTTCAGATCCAGATACCACCATTAGTGGTGCCACAATAGCATGGAGTGCCGTTGGAACTGTCGTATGTTTCGTCGTGTTTTGTACTGCAGTTGTTTTTGCCTTCAAGTATTTCAGGGCCAGGGTGAGGCAAGAGTTTTGAGACAAGTTTTTAAAAATGTTTTTAATATTTCAAGTTTATTTCAGCGCCAGCTAAGAAACCTGACACCAGAAGAAGCATTAGAATTTCTGCAAGGGATACCAATGGCAGAAGCATCCTCTTCACAGGCTGAAGGGTCTGAACTGGCGCTCCATTTGCCGTTTACAAAATGTATCGAGCCCAAAAACCTCGTAGTCGGTGAGTGGCATATTCCTAGTCGGGACTAACCAGAAGTACAAACAAACTGTCTATTTTACTCAGCTCGTGATTCAATACTGGGCAAAGGCCAGTATGGAATCGTCTATCAAGGGATCTTAAGTGCCGAGGCAGTTGCCGTCAAGACTTTCAAACGTGCGGTGACCTACGACGAGTTCCGAGCTTGTTTAGTCGAAGTGAAGCTCATGTCTTTTGTGGGTGAACATCCGAATATCATCAGATTCATCGGTGCCGAAGTGGCAAACATTGAAAAGCGTACGTGCGATTCAAAGCATTTTATCAGATGTAACCAAATGTGTTGGTATTTAAAGGAGATATTTTGGTCGTCATGGAGCTGAGTCCTATTGGAAGCTTGGAGAAGCACTTGAGATTACTTAAGCCGTCAGTTCAAACCAATTACGTTGGCGCATCAACATCTGAGTATGCCAACATTGACGAAAGGGCGACACTTGGGACTTTGTTTGGTTTCTGTGAGCAGATTGCCTTTGCCATGGAGCATTTAGAAAGCAAACGGGTGCAACTTGAAAAATACTACCATATTTCTCGCAGTCTCACTAAATTCAGCATGCTTTTAAATTTAGGTGATTCACGGTGATCTTGCCACTCGAAATGTCCTTGTTTTCAGTCATGGCGTCGTCAAGGTGACTGACTTTGGTTACTCCCGACAGTTGTACGAAAATAGCATGTACAC
>JAQIWI010003119.1:0-10744 GCA_034698825.1 Deuterosminthurus bicinctus
GGAGGAATGCCCGTGATCGCTTCTAATCCTGCAGTCGGAGATGTACGGGCAGCTCCCGTCATAAGGAGGAGTGCCAAACGTTGCACCTTCGACATAATTTTCACCTTGAAGCTGAACTGGATGGAGGGAATCCACACCAGACAGCCATAGTCATGGCTCGGGAGGACGACTGCTTTATAGATCCATTTGGTGAACATCGGATGGAGTCCCCATGTTTTGCCAATGGCTCTTTGGCACATCGCTAATTTCTTAATGCTTATGTCAGATCTCAAGCGAACATGCGTGTTCCAGGAGAGTCGTTGGTCCAAAAAGACACCAAGATATCTGACCATAGGTTTAACTTCTACTCTTTTCCCTGAGATTGTGATCTCTGGGTGCCGAGCTTTAGTGGAACCATCCACCCAGAGTAGATCAGTTTTGTCTACATTCAGGCAGAGACCATTGTTGGCGCACCAATCTCTAATGGAGATTAGCGCTGCCCTTATCTGTCTTGTGATAGTGTCACGACATATGCCTGTGCCAGCTATGCAGATATCGTCTGCAAAGGCTTGCACCAGAAGAAATGGGAATTTCGTCCTTAATTGAAGCAGAAGGCTGTCAAGGGCGATATTCCAATAGATTGGAAGGAACAAAGTAACTTTTGTATTTGGGAGCATGCCAAAGTGTGGAAAGTTAAAACTCCATTTAAGTGATGAAGGAGGACCTCATTCCACAGGAACCCATTCCTTGATGGACAACGCAAAGTAAAATAATATAAATCGATAAAAGACGTGGGCCGGCGTGGCTCATGTTTAATCACATTATGACGCAGTTAAAAGCGAGGAATTATAAAAGCTTCTAGAGCTAAGGCGGAGTGGCTTTCAATCACTGTCTCATTCCACTTTATAAAATTTTTATTCAGAAGGATATTAAATGCCTTGCCACGTCACAATGGCCTTGGATTAACTTATGGTGTTATGTAAAATAACACTTTTGTAAGTACAGTACAATAGCATTTATATCCCACTGTTTTTTGGTAAAACATCAAAACTTTTAACTCAGCTTTTCTGCCCATTCTCCTCAAAAATTCCAAAGTTGAAAAAATATTTCATTTCTGATCTGGTAAACATAATAAAGTAAAGCGCAATTCCAAATTCTTGAATGTACGTGCATTTAATTCAATTTTCAAAGTGACAAGAAAAAGTATTTTTGATGGAAATGTTTGCTTGAAATAGGCCTAAGTTTCTTTTATATAAGACAAGTATAAGCTGAAGCATATACAAGAGAACAATATTTCCCCTGAAAATAAAAGTACGGGCATGTCGGTATTTCTAGTTAAATTGTCTTACATTAACATATTTTCTCAAACTTTACTGCCCTGACGGGTTTTAAATGAAAACAGCTACGACAAAGCCGGGCAGATTCCAATGAAGTTTCTGAAACATGAAACAGCTTCTGTTTTCAAAATACACAATGACAAAGGAGATTTTTAAAACGCAAGTACAAGTGCAATAACTTGGTTCACATAGAAATCAACAAACTCGGGCGTAGTTTCCCTATTCATGGGTCGGAATCCACCTTCCGTCAGTGACACAGCTCGAGTTGCTTTGAGCCTTTGCCTAAGCTCCCTCTTGGAAGTAACAAGATTCGTCTGGGGCAACAACTTGATGTTTTGAAGAACGTTATTCATCATATCAGTAATTTCGTAGGCGTTTCCCAAACATAAAACGTAGAACATAATTGCTTGGATGCCAAGCAGTGCGATTGCACAGGAGAGAAGATCCGAGAAACCGTAGCGGATCATGTGGAAGGTGCCAACTACAGAGCATGTAAACGCCATAATCTTTCCCGCATAGAAGAACGTGGAACCAAAGTTGTTGAAAAGGATGAATACAACCACGAGACGTCGTATGTCTTTCCAGACGAGTTCCATAATTCGTGAGGTCCTCATAGTGCTGACTGCAAGGCTAAAAAATTATAAAAACAATAAGCCAAATTGCCTTAGTTAACAAGCTGTCGTATTGAGCTCACCTTGATTTTTGTTCCAGAACTTTGAGTTGGCGTGTGTACACGGCCAGAGTAACACAGAGAGTATAGAAGCCCATTTGAAAGGTCATTGCAACAAAATTTACCACATTGAGGTCAAAAAGGGTCGCAAGAATTCGCAGTGCTATTATTTCATTCCAGTCTGGATCAAGAAGTGAAGCTGTCATTCCTTCTTTAGGTTCACCAATTATAATACAGACGTAAGCTATGAAGACAATTGCTAAGATCCCGAAAGGAACAACAATAGTGAGCATGTCATGAATGGAAAAGGTGGGCAGGCAGCGCACAAGGTCCTTCATAGTTGCTCGTAAATATGAAAATCTACGAAAGAATTCATTAATTCTTTCCCTCCAGTCATTTCCTCTCGATCCATTCACAATTTCAATTTCATTTTCTGAGTTATCTTCTGATTTCCATAAAGGGCTGAGCAAAAGCACAAGATTACTGCAATATTTGTTAATTTCCCAGCTCCAAACAAGACCTACAATCGGCAAACAAGTAAACAGCAGCACCGCTACTGCAGTTTTCCTTGACTTTGTGGTCTGCTCCTCAGAACTAGAGAGATTGAAGAGGGACCATGAGAGATGCATAACCTTGAGCACTGTTATCAATTGGTGAACTTTTTGCGCTACGCGAGAGTAAGCAGATTTTTTTGGCTCCAATTTTCCGGTTGAAACATCTACTTCAAGCTGTAGAGCACCATACAGGGATGCCAGCTTTAAAAAGGCGTAGGATGGTTGAACAAGCTTGTACGTCAGCATTATGTAGTAAATTGAATGTTTTTTTGTAGCAAGCTTGTAATAGATTTCAGTTTTAAATTCGTTTGAAAGAGTTCCACAAAATATTTTAAATCTTGAACGATGGTTTTGGAATAATGTGTAAGAGGGAGAAGTTCATGTGCTGGATTTAGTAAAAAACAAAGTAAGTTTTCAAATTCTGGAACGCACAAAAGTGTGTTGCTTAGAGTGCTGTCTCAACTAAAGGACTGAATAAGTTTTTCTGCCATCTATATAAGTGACAGAGAGTAAATCGATAAAAAGTTGAGTGGGCCGCTTAGGCTCATGTTAATGACAATACAGTTCTTAAAGTGAGGAATTATTAACGCGGGAAGGCTTTTGATCGAATGGATTTCACTCACCACTCCATTAAATTGGATAAATGTTTAAGTAAGAAGAATATTAAAACTTTTGACAAGCGGTAACAGCGTCCTTAGATAAAAAAGACATAGCGACATAACATTTTTTAAAAAAGTTTCTTTTCTCAACAGTCTACGTGAGAAATAGGATTTTCAAAACCAATTTAAGTAGAATTACTTGATTAACACAAAAGCCTCTAAATTCAGGCAAAGTTTCCTTAACCAATTATCGGAAGCCTCACACCAAAATTGTCCTACTTAAGTAAAAATGTCTCTCACTGCTAAAGTTAAATTTTAAAATCAAAAAGTTACTGCATGGAGAACTCACAAGGAGTAGAAAGAAACAAATATGCTACTGCATTCAAAAAAATATCTGGAAAAAAATGCAGAAAGAAACGGGCGCATTCAAGTGTTGAAAGTTGCAACTGAAGGAATGGGTGAGTGCTTGCAGAAAAGGAATAGAGAAATCGATATTGAAATGACTAATGTACATAAGGGATTGCAATAAGCCAACTATTTTTGTTCATGACTGCAATTATGAGCCTTTATTAGGACGATTAAAAATCCCAACTGATTGAATAACTTACGAGCGAGCGGTGTTTGACTGCAGCACAGTGGTGGGCAGTAGGCGTTTAGTGAGCAAGGCTGTCAGTAGAATTCGAATACATCCTGAAATATGGATTAATTTTAATTGGAATAGATGAGGCAAGATTATGCATATTGAAATTGTAATGGGAATCTATACGGAAGAAAGCAATTAAAATTAAAATCACTAGGGAGCCTTTCTTTTCGTATTTGGCTAGACTGAACTTGAGTAAAAATTGTTTGCCCAGCAATGCTACCATATGCTATGGACCCCAGTCAAGTGGTGCATCAGCCTAGCTAATTATCAGACTTTTTCACTTGAGGTATAATTTATGGGCTCCGGAAATTATCAAAATGCTTATCACGACAAAAAAGGGGAATCGGCGATTGCAATGTTCCTGCTTCCATACAGAGTAATCCTTTCGGCAACCACGGATGGATTGATTTATCGACTGAATTATTCAATGTATAGAGGAATTAATTCCAGTTTTTAAAAAATGTAACTTTTGGTCGGCAAGTAAATGTTCACATTTGTAACAAAATGCTGTAACTGTTTTAATTTTTGGAGTTAAGAGTTCCGTTTAAACCCCCCCCAATGGAATTTGATAAAGTACCTCTGTACAAAATTTCAGCCAAATCGGTCAACAAATGCCGGAGAAACGCGGTCCTCAAACTTCGATGCAGTGTTAATTACGCACCCCCTCCCTCCCGTGCTTTCAGGGTGGGGAGACTTTTGTTCACGGCTACGAACTTAGGTCACGGTAAGCTACCAAAAATAACAATATGACATGTTTTTGTACTTCTGAATATTTTTCAGGTTGATCAATAAAATACAGTCTCAGTAGAATCCCATATGAAGAGTCATGGCACAGAAAGTGAATTACAGTAAAGTCGAAAAGAGCAGCCACAGTCCACCATGGTGTCATTTCGTTCTCCAAAACAAATGCGAAGGCTTCCTTGGGCTTACCAAAGCGAAGCAACTCATTAATGTTTTTTCTCAAACTCTGTCTGTGTGAATTTATTTGCTCATGTATAAACTGTGAAGATGACCTTTTTTGGATGTCCATAACAGGCTGAGAAAAGCTTTGATGCTCACAAGGTTTTTATTGATTTCCTAACTCCATACAACAACCACTGTCATCAAGCATATTACCAGTACCAGCGTAACAGTGTTCTGCAAAGATCGCGAGTTCTTCTCTTAGCTAAATATGCGTTTGAGGGAAATAAAGCATTGTGATATTTTTAAAATTAGTAGTGCTTGGTGAAAATTCAGTATCTTTAAACAGCTGCTAGATCATTTTGGCTGCAATCTTCTCGTGGAAGCGTTTGTTTGAAGCTGTAGGGCACCAAACAGTGATCCCAGCTTTATCAAGGCATAGGAGGGTTGAGCGAGCTCGTTGATGAGAATTGGGTTAACTGAACTCATATGTAACTTATAATATAAAATAAATTACTTGCTATGGTAAGCAGATCAAACGTAGACGAGTTGTCAATAGTGTTCCTCTCAGAAACGCGATAGCCACGGTTAACACTCGCTTAAGAAATGTACAGAAAAAGGAAGAAATAAGTAGTCACACTGAGATCCCTTTACATAGCAAGGTCTTTTCAATGTATTGTCTGTAATTTAATGTATTGCAATAAATTGAAGTTGACGTGTTGAACTTTAAGTTTACGTGTTGCTACAATTTCATTTCGGAAGATATTAAATGGACTGCATGATAGATGTTTGCATTAACTAACTCATAGGCAAAACAGGCACGAATGCGCTTAATACTTTAGACATGTCATTTCATGTTCGTTAATTAAATAAAACAATATTTTAAAACGCCAGAACTTGGTTCACTTCTTTCATTTTCAAATGTAGACTGCAAGATAGCACAAGAAACTCTTCGATAAAGACAAAGCATTTCTTTATTCTTTATTGTAATGTAAGACCAGTATATCTTGGACAAGCCATCACGACGAAACCTCTACTTTGGATTTGCATTGTTTTTCTGCCAATTGCGGCAGCTGTATTCACCACAAAAGGATTATTAAACGGATTAGAGAAAATCCTGAATCGCTTACGTCTGTGTCACGTCTCCGTTGAACTCAATTTTGTTGAATCGAATCATCCATACGTAGCAGGAGTTGTACAAAACCTAAATAAATTCTCCATGCCATAGATTTTCTATCCAAGCCCAGCATATTGGACCATCAAGTACTCGTGGCCCGGCAAATTGCCTTCATGCTACACTCGGATTTTTATTTTGCGATATCCAAACCAACCTTCTTCATGGACAAGGAACATGTGGGTACTTGGGACATCTTAAGAAAGCAATCACTTTATCCTCACACTTCTAGCAACACAACAGGCCGCGAAACTTGGTCATCGTAAAATGGATTGGGAAGAGGTGAATGTCAGAATGAAAATTCCAGAATAAGCACCACCAAACTTTTTCTTACTTGATTTCGATAACTCTTTAAGGTTGACTCAAGTTCACACACTCGAGGTTTATTGCAATTTGCCTACAAGGATATGCTGGTAACTAATTTGGTCAAATGAGGAAAATGTCAACAACGCAAGTCAATAGCGCACTTAAATACTTCCCGAACTCGGAAAAATTTGACACTTAAAGCTATTTTTCGCTTATTTCCTCATTTTAAAGCAAGAAGTACCTCCATTGGTACTTCAGGGCGGAAGGCTTTGTCATGAATTTCAAATCCTAGGAAATAGGAAAGCGATATGGACGAACTGTCATTGTGACTTCGGATATCCAACTTATGCACGCCATGAGAACAAAGAAAGACCGTCGTAATTGCTTAGTACATGATCCGTTGTTGCAACAAAGTACTTATCCATGGCGTCAGTTTTGTGACAGTTTTAATGTCTAATTGGAAGTGCAAGGAAGCGCCCAAATACGCTGTTAATTTCATTGAGTGCCTTCCAATCAATCAAGTAAATATGCTCCTCAATCGGACATGAAATTCATTTAGTACAAAGCGTTTCCTTGAGCTGGCAACACGAGGCTTCACAACTCATACTCAAGTTTTACAGAACTTTCAGCAAGAAAATGAATCCAAGATTTCTGAAATTTTACCTCTTGTTTGCTTGGGGCCTTAGTTTTATTGCTGTAAGGAGTCCTAGCTTACATCTAAAGAAGCCGGAGCTAAAAGTACATTGGTTACCTGCGCTTCTCTCCACACTACGCATATTTTCGCTGTTAATTGTAATGGCGCATGATTTGTCAAAGCTATTGATGGCTGTGGATCTATCAGTAGAGCTGGTAGTCATTAAAGCATCAAACCTATTTGTCGAATTTACAGCCGGGGCTGCAATACTTGTAGTTTCCATGCTCAGAACAAAAGATACTTACAGATTGGTTCAATTTACGCTGATGCATGGGCCAAGGACCAATAGTCATAGACATCCAGCTGTAATGACTATTGCAGCAACCATAGTGTTCTACGTGGCAGATATGTTTTATTGGTTCTATATTGTATTGAGTAGTGACAGGAAGTTTGAAATATTTATTGGAATCCGCTTGACCAACAGCTCCTTTCCTGTAGTTGATTTAATTTACACCATGATGCTTGTCGCAGATTTATTCGCAGTGCCATTCGCTTTGTCATACGTTGTAATTTTTGGACTGGAATTTACACAGCACTACGAAAACATCTGTGATGAGCTTTTAAGACTGTCGCATTCAACAGATCCTTTAAAAGCGCTGCAAGTTGTGAAACGGACATTGAAAATCGGAAAACATTATCATGGAGAATATCTTAACACTGCGAGGATTTACAGCTTCTGTGCACTTGTCGAAGGTTGCCTCACGGTGCTTGATTATCTTGCTCGAAATATTGCTAACATCAAATCCAATCTCGCCACCGCAAGGTATGCTGTTCTTAGCATCGTCCAAATATGTCTACTAGCGTACGCGGGAAATGCTGCAGAAACTCGGGTAAGACTTTACTATTGAAAATGCTCCTATGAAAAACTAATTTTCAATTCGAATTACAACTCAGGGCTCCAGAGCAAGGCTTAGATTACATACTGCCAGAGAATGTTGTTTGAAAAGTGGAAACAAAAGGGTAAAATTGTACTCAACTTTGTGATGAAGAATTGCAGCAAATTTAACGAGGGCAAATTTTTTGTAAATGTTGCATGCTTTGACCTTAGGTAGCAAGGGTTGTCCGGTGGGCTAGAGGTTGGAATTTTCGGTTCACTGCATTAGGATGCGTTGATGTTAACTATGGTGTGATAAGTACGGTAAAGAACCCTTTTTGTTTATTGTTCAACTTTTAAGAGTTAAAGCCTTCTGCATATTTTGATGTCATTTTCATTGCCACAGGTATTCACGGCCATATCTACATATTTCATCTGCTACCTACAAATGCAATTGACGACAAAAAATTGATTTTAGACGTTTCTACATACTTCATTTATTTTTATTTCATTACATTACTTTATTTGTACACAATCAGTACTATTTCGGCTGAGTGGTACACTTTACTAAATAATCAAAATATCCCGACAGCGTCGAGCGTGGAAGCCACGGCTATGAGAAATGATTTTTCGGAAGTGCGTGATTGTGTGAGGAGGTGAACGACGCAATAGGATGACGTAATCGTGCTCCCTGCCGTTCCCCTATGACGTCACGTCACCTCCCAGTCCTCCCCATTTCCTTGCTATCTCCTATCTCGAGCACGACTCATCAAACGGCACAGGCCGAAATCTACGACGCAATAGGATGATGTCACCTCCCAGTCCTCCTCATTTCCTTGGTACCTCGAACATGAGTCATCACACGGCACAGGTCGAAGTCTACGACGCAATAGCCTGACGTCACCTCCCAGTCCTCCCCATTTCCTTGCTACCTCGAGCATGAGTCATCACACGGCACAGGCCGAAGTCTACGACGCAATAGGATGACGACATCCTGGTCCCCGTATTTTTGTTCATTTTTGTCGGCCAATTTTTGGTTTTGAATTTATTGTCGCTGACTGAGTTTAGATCCGGAACTGACACTTCAGCAGCACGTATTCCAGGTCAAATCCTTCATCTTATGACTTTCGTATGAATCGAACAACTGCTGTGACCTTCAGCTTGGCGCACAAAATGTGTGATTTGCAGGTGGTTTCTAAAGACACACCAAGGCTAGAATTAAATAGTCACTAATTACACATTGACAGAATGTTAATTCCAATCACGAATTAGAGTTTTGACGCCGTATCTATAACAGAAAATATTTTGTACTGGTCTTTTGTTCCTTTGAAGACACTCGCAATTTGTTCCATAATAAGTTGACTGGTGAAGTAAAACCGAGCGACTGAGACACTTCGTATGACGTTGCCAGCGGCAAATCCGCTGTCTAAGGTTCACGGTAAATTTACAGTAATTGTGGGTTGCACCTGCCCCCTCGCCGGTCCCCTATGACGTCAGCTCCCAGGCCTCCCCACTTCCCATCAACCTCGAGCATGCGTCATGAAACGGCACAGGCCGACGTGAACGACGCAATAGGATGACGTCATTCACGTCCCAGTATGTTTTCGTTGAGTTTTTGCTGAGTGTGACCTCCAGCTCGGTGGCCAAAATGTGTGACTTTGAGGTCTCTTCTAAAGCCACGTCAAAGCCGTGGCTAAAAAGTTGTATTTATGCGGTCACGACAACAAAAAGCTCTCAACAAAAAAGGCCAAAATAAACTGTTAATTTCATTGGTTGATTTCCTACCAATAAAGTTAATGTGTTTAACAATTTGTAACTAGATTAATTTTATATAAAATGTTAGGCCACGAGGCATTAGCACTCACACTCAAGTAGTAGAGCTTTAAGCAAGAAACTATGGATCCAAGTTTTCTAAAATTCTACCTCCTATTTGCCTGGGCGTTTAATTTTATTGCTGTTAGGACTCCCAACTTACACCTAAAAAAGCTAGAACTAAAAGTACATTGGTTGCCAGTGTTCCTCTCCACATTGCGTTTATTTTCATTATTCACTATAACGATGAATGATATCGCAAATTTATTCAAGGCTGCGGACCTACCGGTGGAGCTAGTAGTCATTAAGATATCAACCATATTTGTGGAAAATATATCCACGAATACAATACTTGTGGTATCCATTCTGAAAACGAAAGATACGTACAGGCTGTTTCAATTCACCCTGTTGAAGCGGTCTAATAATAGTTATCGTCACCCAGCAGTCATAGCTACCGGGGCGGCTATATTGTTCTACGTAGCAGATATGTTTCGTTGGTTCTATGAAATAATTAGTCTTGAGCAGAAGTTGGAAATGTTGGATGGGAAATGTCTGAGCAGCTACGTTTTTTTAGTCGATTTTATGCGGTTCATGATGAGTGTCGCAGATTCAATGGCAGTACCATTTGCTTTGTCATACGTTGTTATTTTTGGATTTGAATTTACACGACATTACGAAGATGTTTGTAATGAACTTTTTCGACTGTCTCATGCAACAGATCCTTTAATATCCAAGCTTCAAGTAAAGTCAGTAAAACGAAGAATCAAAATAGGGAAACACTGTCTTGGAAAGTATCTTCAGACTGCGAGAATCTACAGCTACTGTGTTCTTGTTCAATGTTGTCTTCTGATTCTTTATTACCTTGCTAAGCATATTGCTAATTTCAAATCCAATCCGAATAGCTTTAATCTCAGTCGCACAAGGTACACTGCTATAAGCATTCTGATTTTATTTACACTCGCTTACACTGGAAATGCTGCTGAAACTCGGGTAAGATTTTACTTTTCACACTCCTTATGTATAAAAACAAACTTAATTTGAATTCCAATCTCGAGGTCTCAAGGGCAAAGCTTGGATTACTGGATGCCAGAGAACGCTGTTTCCAGATTGGAAACAAAAAGGTGAAGTTCCTGTAATTTGTTATAAGCAAATTGCAGTAATTTACATGTAAATGTATCATATGCACTCACATTCTATGAGTTCAGGTTGCAAGGGTGGTCCGGTGGGCTAAAAGTTGGAACTCTCGCTTGTCTACATTAGGA
>JAQIWI010003120.1:0-10744 GCA_034698825.1 Deuterosminthurus bicinctus
TCGGGAAAGTGGAGCAGGAAGACTGGTGCATGATCAGTTGGAGGAGCTTTTCGTGGAATCAAAAGCCCCAGATAACCACGTAGCTTCTGCTCTGTTGTCCCCAAAAGTCAGACTTGGTTAACTTCATACTGTTGGCGCACATACAGTTCATATTATACGTAATAGCTTCCATATGGTAGTGGACATGTACTACTGTACTACGCGTGACGACAAAACTTATTGGACTGCTCCCATAGTACATGTCAACCAAACTACAGCGACTTTGTACGTATAAACCAGACAGTACAGAAGGGAAAGTAGAACTTCGTCAAACAATCATTTTGCTTTCCTCTGGAACTTGTTTATTTCGTAAGATTGCCTCGGAAATTATCAACTACGAGCAGGTTTTCGTTCATTCGGCTGGCTCTTTCGCCGTCGTCGTCAAGTCTCAGGCTGCTGCGTATGAGGGAGAGGGTTTTGTACCGACGTGAATAATGCTGAGCAGTAGTGGTAGTTTTCTTGCGTAAAACAAGCGCGCTCACAATATCCATTCCAGCGGTACAAACATCTATTTTCTCATGGACGGAATGACCTAGAAATTCCATCCAATCCATTCCCTTCCTCCTCTTCTTCTCTACGGTTTCCCAACAAATTAATCGTCCCAGTAGACGACGAAATACTGTGTGGCTTCTACGATTTCATGAGTACGGTCATTATTCCTCGGCTCAATTGAATTATGTACATTTCGCCTTCCTATGACAATCATTATTAGATGTCTTTCATTTTAATTGCAACTTCCGACTCAATGGTATGTCGAGATGGCCATGATCTTTATTTCTCTTAAGTCCATACATCGAATTGACAGCGAACAATGGTAAAAAGATAAGATATAATGAAATTAAAAAGGAGTGACCGTAGCATTCTAATTTTTCGCACAAAGAAGTCCAGTTGGGCGGAAGCTATGTGAAAGGGAAGGAGGAAGGAGAGAGAAGCAATGGCAAGTTTCGCCTTTAAAAATCCTTAGAATGAGACAAATATTAATAAATTATTGCCATTACGAGCTAGAGGCAGGCCACGCAGGTACTATAAGAGCGTGACGGGGTTCGCACGCCCACAACTTATTACGACTGCCGTGCAGTTGTTGTTGTGTCTGCATCCATTTCAACCGTAAATTCTTCTGATCACCTTCTTTTTACACACTGAGACTTGTACGTTACGTACATTACACATGCCTTATGGTATATCTGTCAAGTTTATTGAATTGCCTTGTATATAACGCCCCATGACATAGAGTTATTATTATGATCAGTTACCATTATTATTTCCCCACATGCTCTTGAATTCCCAGCGGTGAATGGAAGTATCCGTTCAACTTCTCCATCTCTCTTAGGTCTGTCTTTCTTTGAGGGAGTTGAATAATACGCGATCTAATTTAATTCTCCACTGTTGAGTAGATCCATTGAGCCAGTAGCTTCGAGGGAAGAACTTCCGCATCCTGGGGCCAGTGAGATAAAAAGACTCAATCGTATGTTATGGATGGATGGCAAAGAGGACTATGTCCCACGTGGAAATATCCACTTGACAACTCATTACTGTAACAACGAACCCTTAAGACCTCTTGATTGCTATCATTATTGATTTACGACACTAACAATAATAATAATAATAATAATAATTACTAGCCTTGCCAAACTGGAAATAGTAGGCTTCCGAGTGTGCTTCTGATTGACATTGCCATTTAAAATGAAGTTGTATTTAGATCAAAAGTAATAATGAGGGATCATAAATTACATTATTGATGGGAGCATTATATATTATTAGTGGTAAACAAAGATTCAGTAGTATAACCTCCATATTAAGGATATAAGGGCAAGAGCAGTGGAGGCTGCTGCTGTTGAAGACGTTGTTGGGGTCGAATTACAGAAACCTTTATCGCATACACAAACTTCCTTCGTGAACCCTCCGACCTTTTCTCGGAAGCATCCATTTTTAATGGAGCTGCCCTTGTTCACGCTGGTCACAGTCCCACAAAACTTGGTCTCATTGTACAATCTCATCCCTAAAGTCCACAGCGAGACACATGTACTCAATGAGGGACTAATGAGATAATATAATATGATGTGAAAGACTCACCATCGTCATTTTCAAAGAAGGAATACTTTATGCACGTTGTTGTTTTCGAGCAGTAGATTTTGCAGCCATTTTCGTTGCAGTGTCTCCGCAAGGCTTGCAAGTCAGGCCGATTTCCTTTTCCTGTTGCAGTCGCTGTCGAGCACGAAATGATATTACTGCACTACATTCTAACATTTCAAATAAACTTTCGCTTACTATTCGTGAAAACAATAGGTTCTTTGCACGGATTATTTGCACTCCTAAGCCAACCACATGAGAAACTGGTGTTGCCAGTGTCATAATAGCGACCTGGCCATGTGAATTGGTAGCAACAGCCACTGCCGGATTGTTCACATTCGTCTAAGGCAGTGCTATTGGACCCGCCATCCCCTGAGCTTGGAGCTGGAGTCGTCGGCCCACCTGGATCATCGCCTTCAGCACCTGGAAGATTTAATGTTTGACGCATAAATCCCATAATAATCTAAAACTTCACAAAATTCAACTCACGTGGAGCTTTGACGTCCATCACAGTCTCTTCGCCGTTTGAGTGTATCACTCTCAATTGAATGTTTTCAGGTTCCACATGTTCTGACACTGCCGAAGCACTTAAAATTGCAGAAAATGCAACCACTAGCCAGACACATTTAGATGAAATCATGTTGTCCGAACAAAATAAAAATTTTCAGGCAATTTTCTTGTCGTTTCATTCATGAAGCTTGCTGACTGTGTTGGAAATATGGAATGGCATGAGTTGGAAAGATAATGTTGATTCCAGATAATAGTACGTGTATTTCTTTTCAATGTTATGGTATCTTATCAGGTTGATACGGAACAGTTGATCCAGCAAATCTATGCATAGCAGTTATTGTGCTGAATTTTAACTTAAGGTACGATTTTCTGACGCCATACTGATCATCAGTTTGTGTAAGTTTTGCGCAAAGGGCAGGAATGAGGCCGACGTGCGACATTTGATTATCCGTCATAGCGTCAGAATTTCTATCTGACAGAAAGGATTACCGATAGCTTCGTCTGCATGGAACCATTATCATTTTGGACAGGTACGATGAGCAATGGTTAGCCTGCTTCGCATCATCTTACTTTGCTCCCTGCTGGCTCTGCAAATGACACCACTAGCCATCATTACTTAAAGAAATTGCATATGCAATGGCAGAGTATCTGTTAGCAATAATGATGACCAGCTATTGAATATTGTGCACTCGCCATCTTTTTGAACTTGAGTCACCTTCTTTTCAATGTATGTTTTCGAAAATTTACGAGCAGTTTAACGAGAAGGACGAGTAATGAAGCTCTGCAGGACCAGCAGCGCTGGGCTATTGTGCGAGACAAAGGGACACCGCGCGCTGTTTGGTAACCCCAGAGTCGTGTGCTTAATGTTGTAAAACAGGAATGAGGAGAATTGGTTACAACTTGTAGGCATTCCAAACTCATCAATTTCTCATGTCACTTGGCAGAGTGTCTGTGAATGCGTGCATGTAAACAAGTGGAAGACAGTGAATGCCGTAGAATATTAGAAGTGTTGTAATGGCCGGGGGACATGGGTGCGTAAAGGATCACGATGCGATTTAAATGTTCAATTTATCTTGATTTTGCATATAATTTCACCACCTTGTGCAATTTCAGTAGCTACGCAAAAATCCGTCAGTTACTTTTCACATGCAGTTATACTGTACTCTCGGTGTGAAAATTGATGAGAATAATTCCATTTCAGCTTGTGTACATTTCAATCTTCAGACGACTATTGGGATGTGAGAAGACGAGGGGAAATGGCATACAGGGACGCGTGTAAGCGTCTGACCAACAAAACGGATTACAATGCAGAGGATTTTATTGGAAATGCAGCGTGAGTAATCTATATGAGCCAATTGAATCGCCACTAGCATTTCAATAATGATACTCACTGAGCCGGAGCTTGAATTCAATGACCGCCTGGAAAGAATCAATCAAGAAAAAAGCTCATCGATTACATAATAATAATTGAGTCCCGTGCTAAACTGGGAGAACTCTACATGTGTCCTCTTTAATGAGGCTATATGATTGAATTAAATAACTCGTTGATAAACAAGACATTGCTTGCTATTACTACTTGTTGTTCCTGTGTGCTTTCAATATATTTCATCTGCCTACAACCAACTTCATCTCAAAGGAATTTGCTTCATCAGTAGTGACTCGGCAGCACACACATGTGATTTGACACTTTGACAGGAGAGATATTTAATTTCTCCTCCTCTTGCTATGGTAAGTTAGATAAGATGTTAGGCTTGCATCCATTTATAGACATAGACATGCACAGAAAAGTTCCAGATACACGTCCGTACATACACACAAATCTCATAATTTTACTGGATTGAATCAGTGCATCTTAAGTAGCCTCATGGTAGACGGATGTAAAGACCTGGATTAAAAGGCGGATTAGCAGTAGGAAATGCTTCTCAAGTTTTCCCATTGGAGCCTAATCCATTGCGAGTCTAGGAACAATGGTTGAAGGTATTCATCCTTGCAAATCCCAATATTTCATCTGTCATTGCTTCAAATAATCAACAATAGAAATGATGGGTATGGCTTGAATGCTTGCGTTTGTACAGAAGGAACGTAATGCTCACTTATGCCAGCATGGTCAATTCCCTTCGTGTCTTATCTCCAATTCCCATTGATACGTTGCATTATAATAAGGCTCCCTTCAACAATATCTCAATCGTCAGTCGTGGACAAGGGGCGTTTGGCTATCCAGCTGAATTCTTATAGAACTCAAATTCACACAGAAAAAATACACAATGTAAGGTTGATGGGTCAAAGGGCAAGGATAAGAAAAATATTCTGCTTTTCATCAAATGGAATGCTCACAATTGCGTTGAGAAGTCACCTCTCTCTCTCACACACCTCCCTTTACACACGTGTTTGTTGATGTGCCCAAGCAAAAACGTCCTGTTCATTGGCTCTAAGAAGAGGGGTCGATTCCAGTTAAGTTTTTGTGACAACAATCACTAAATAAACGAAGCTGAGAGGTGCAAAAACAGGAGGAGGATCCCTGACAATCATAAGTTTTTGCTCCGGGTATCAAGAGTGGACCTAAGCAGTGAATGATAATACCATTTTTTCCTATGATGAATTAACAACAATCAACCGCCGATCATTTCTATTCCTAATGAACCGTAAATTTGCAGAACTTTTTAGCACGGAAGAACTGAGGGTTTTATCAAGAGTGACTGCGTTAAGTGATTGTTACGTCGATGATGGTCAGGATGATAGTGTGGACCTTCAAATTTTCACATGCTAATTCAACCTTTGTGTTTATGTAATTCCTTCAGCAAATATTTGTGTGCATTTATCATCATCAGCGGCATGCACAGGTTGAAAAAAGAGAGCAAGACGGATCTGGAAAGTGGCTGCCAGTGTTAATAATAGAGACGTGTAAAATCAAGATAGCGAATTCAACCTGATGACTCACCTTCTCTTAACTACTCCCCCTACCTTCAACAATGATGCCGCTTTTGTGACAAATTAACAAACAAAGGTGTTGACTAATGCAATAACTTTGCAAACAAAAACATAACAAAGGAGTCTCACTTCTCATTCTCGTAAGACCAAAGTAGACGATTTTGTCAATTTCTGCCCATGGCAAATTACTCACAGTAGTTTCTTTACTTTTCACTTCCTTTGAGAAACCCGCAACAAGGGTATCGACTGTAGTTAAAGATGATAACGAATTTAAAACTACGAGCTTATCAAATGACTCTATACGTTAGTCAGTAAGTAAAAGAAAATATCTACTGCTAAAATAAACAAGAGAGCATCACATATCAACATCATCATATAATAGGCTACACCTTCATGTTGAATTACAAGGGCCGACTTATTCAACGACTTTCCAAATCCATTCCAAATTTAGATGTGAGAGTTTTCTAACTCAAAACCAACGTAGGTTTTCAGCATATATGCTGTACATGTATGTGATGTTGCGAACACGGTTAAGTATCTGTGCGTAAAGGCAGCTCATGAAAATAACTTTTTAGCACTGAATGAACCTACTTAAGCTTGCCATAAAATCGCTTCTGGCTGCAAAAATATCATACGATGTTGACATAAGGATAGTTTGGAGCAGTTGGAGTTCGTTGGGAAATGACATGGAATGTCGGTGCAAGATCACTCGCTTACTCCTTGTGAGAATTTGTGAGCCATAACAACTTCAAGTGTTCGCAGGACGTCTGCGTAAGGACAAGCTTCATTGTTTTCACCAAAGGTCAATCTTTGAAGTGGCCAGAAGTTTGAATGTAAATGTTGCAAAAACACCATGCCCGGAAGACCCACCGAAGCACCTCCAGTGGTTCCATTGTCTGCCTATAGCAAAAAAATATTATATGAAGCAAATGTTACTGCAGCCACCAAGAATTCCCACCTGGGGTGCCAACTCGAGCACGATCACAGATCCAACTTTTGACAATCTAATGAACGTGTAAGTCCAGTAAGCCTGAGATGATTGCTCATTGGCATTGTTCATTTTGGCCAAAGTATTCAGGTATGAAATGCATGTGTGTTTTGTAAAGCTCCTGAAGTCATTGCGTGGGCTGGTTTGTGTCTGTATGGTTGATTGCAGTGAACTTGTCATTGAAATGGCTGACTGTTTTTCTCATTGTTAGCCGGTCTTGGTGCCGATTTTGCGTGAATTTCACTAATTCGTAAAATTTGATTTATTTAGTTGGATTTATTCGGGGAAATTGCGTTTTTATTGTGTTTACTAAACCTGCCGGTTATTGAAGGGACTGTTGCCTAAATCAATAAAATACTACTACTACTCAACCTGCTGTGGATACATAAAAGTTGGCTGCAGAAATAACTATCGTAAAATATTACGCTTGTATGTAACTCAACTGGGCTTATTATGTTGATCCATTAGTCACTGTCCTCTTAAAATGTCCGTGCGGTACATTATAAGATGGGACACAATTTAGCTACCTCATCTTATATTGTCAACTACGCGTGTGTGGTAATAATAGTATCTCATAGCTATTAAAATGATAAATTTTAAAATGATGCAGGGACGCGTGAATTAATGCCCACCTCACTAAATTGTCCCCATTGCCCACAACGCAACACAGTTCTTGACGTTATTTGTAGCCTATTCTGTGTTTTGCATAGAGAATGGAATTTTGAAATGCTCACTCAGTTCACAGTAATTTTCAATGACTTGCCGTGCCGTTTCAGAGTGTTAATGATGCATAAGAGTTGGATTATACTCGATAGAATCCTTGTAATAATCCTCTTAGAAATAAAAGCATCATTAGAGGCATACTTCTACTATTTAGGCTCCTGGGAACCAGTGGAATTTTCATACAGATTTCGGTAAGTTTGTCATACCTTTAAATGTCGTCATGGTGCAATTTTCTGAGGGCTTATTTCTTGACCTATTGGCCCAACCTATTGAGATGTCTGTGGAAAATCCATTCGGTTTGTGAATCATTCATGTGGTTCAAGGTGAAGTGGAAAACCGCAATGATCCATTTGCAATGATGAAAACTGACTAATGTCCGTGAAATAACTGTACTATTTGTGGCCAAAAGCCAATCAGATAGCAAGTGCATAGATCGTTTCCGAAAACACATTCACTCATGGCCATCGAGTTCATTACTGAATTACCAAGCACATGCATTTGTATTCAATGGAGAGGAAGTAGTCGTGTGTACATATGATACATACGCTAGGGGCAAGTATTGCACAATTATTGCGGCTGCTGTACGTCCTGCAAACTCATCTCCATTGTGCAGCCTTATCCAGCCCGCTTATTCCACTTATTTTGCTTCGTAACGTGGTAATTTTCATAATAAATGGACTTGGAATTGAATTTCTTATTGTTTCCATTGTTTCCTCCTCATCATCATCATCAAACTCATGAGCTGACTTTTCAAGTTCTATTCTCTAAATGGAACCAGGGTTAACCAATTGAGTGCTGTCAGAGGCACCCAACTGCTTACGAAGCATTTTTATTAACTGAAGTATGCCGGTTCTAATACATTTTCGTTCCTTGTGGCACCATAACAACATTCCAATCTTATTGGATCCTGTGGAACAAAGACTACGCGTTCAACCATGAGCGTGTAACGCACTGCAATAAGCTACGGATTCTAAATGTCTTTATTAAGAATTGGAAATGAATTATCAGACATTATACCATTCACAATCAGTTCTTTGTTAGTCTCTTGGATTATTGACGTGTCTAGAATACTCCTACATGGTGACTTCGAAAGGGAAATTACATCCTGAAGCCGAATCTAAAGGGCCTGATGACTTCATTGTTCTGTTTTTGGTGAAGTAATTAGAAAATTTGACATCACTCGCTTGCGTAGTAAAAACAATCCTGAATTGATACAAGTAGTTTAATAATTTACATATTTTTTGTCCCAAAAGATGAGCTCAATTTCAGCCGAGACAACATGGGAAAGTCGAATCTTCGTAGTGACATGTGGAATGCACATAAATTGTACATACAACAGAAACTTTGGTCGAGGTACGTACCTATTCACTTGCAACTTTTGTATTGCAATTTCATTGGGCTGCCTATTTTTTTCTTGTCTATGAAACTACATTCTTGCCGTCTTTGTTTGGTTTGGTGCGAGGGTATTATTGAAAAGCGCAGTACAGGAAGGACAAGTCTTAATAAATCTACAAGAAAGTGATGGCTCCTTCTACATTAAATTCCACTCTCACCCCCTCACTATTTCATAGTTGTCTTTAATCTGTTCTTTAGTTCCATCCAATACTCTTAAATCATCAGGACATGTAATAACGGCATCAATGACTCCCTTGGGACTTTTGTGGACGAGAACCAATGCTTACTGGTTGATCACTGTCATAAAAGTAATGCAGTTCAGTAAGTAGATGACAGAAACACATCGTCATCGTTACTTAAAATGATTGAAACAATCAGACCACACCATGCAGGACCATGTAAATGAAGAAAGCGGTAGCCTATAGTGCTCAAAAAGCTTCAATCAACGTGGTGACCCAGACCTGGAAATCGGCTGTCAAAATATTACTACGGATGAAAAGCCCAAACATTGCAGCTTAACCTATTTACAGCTTTGCTGTCCTGCGTTATTATAGGGTGGCATTCCCGCATGTGATACATTAATTTTAAGCATCCTTTACCGTCAATCAATGAGCTCCTGGGTCTCGTTCTCGTTCTAATGGCCCCACACGCATTAAAACATTAGACATGGCTTGCAAACGTAACATTTTGAATGCAGTGGACTTGAACGTCAGTTTTGACAGGAGCTCATATTGCTACTCTCGCTCAGGATATGATCAGTAGCAGAGTCTAAATACGCTGATGGTCACCTCACGATTATTCATTTATCAAAACATTGACTCAGTTACTGCCAATTCTTTTGTATGGGTGCTGTCAGCACGTTTTTTACCTTCCCTCCACGTCAATTACTCCAACTGAACATATGTGCAAGATAGTGAGAGATTGGGATTTAAACGTGTGTATAATGTCGCCTTATAATTATCATGATAATACGACACGAGGCTTTGACTCCCAAGCTACTTCGGAGACGTTACAATATGACTGCAGTATACATTCAAGGGCAATGTGGAGTAATTAATTTGCTCAGCATTGTTATTATTATTATGGACGTACGGCATCCATACTTGTGTGCATGTAATGTTCATAGTAGTTCTCAATTTTACAGGGGCTATGCATCAAAAAAGATATCAGCTGGCTTACATTGTGATTTGAAGTGTTAACAATCATTTCATTTGTCATTTAGCAATGTGTTCAGGCTGGAGTTACATGTTCATTTGTAATTCTTTTGTCATTGAGGTGCATCACATGCACAACATAAATACGCACAAGATGTGTAATTCCTCACTCATTTAAATTTGTTTTGTTTAACATGTCAACTATTACCGCTGTACGAAATACATCGAGCCTGAATATTCTTGCCAATATCAGTTTTTTTTTGTAGCTGAGTAATTATTGATCCATTCAAGTGCAAGCAAGAAGAAATCAAACGAGTATAAGCAATTTCTGCAAATAAACAAATATACGTACTGTCGGAGGGTAACAATATGACGCATTTTCGTCTATATGTACACACAGAGATGAAATTAGGGTCAATTGTGTCCAATAAAAATAGAATGGTATGAGTGAATGAGTCAAGATGGCATAAAATCAAAAGCCTCTAAATTAACACTTTTGTTCTTTCATCTTAAGAATGGGAATCATTTGCCATAATTAAATCGTGCTGGGCTTGAGTGTTGTGATTGTGTCGGATACAAAGTTTCCCTGCATGCAAGGTGAACTCTCTAGAGATTTAAAGGGGAAACGTTATTTTAAAAAATGCGTATAAACTCATGGATAGTTCATTTTTAGTCGCCGCTAATGCTTTAGCGACGACTTCTTAAATCGGTCGGATCGGGTTAGGGTTGAATTTGGTGGTTCATTTACCACTCGATTGCGCTGTCCAGGGGCTTCCTACGAAGATGATGTTGATTGGAGGTGAAAGCTGAGATTTCGGAGTACGGCCTTTTGCTAATTCGGAAGGTGTTGGGGCCGGCATGGCGGAATGGGGTGGGCTGAAAGTTTGGTGGAAATTTGGTGTTTTGTGGGGAAAGTGAGACGTCCATAGATGTGGAC
>JAQIWI010003121.1:0-10743 GCA_034698825.1 Deuterosminthurus bicinctus
TAAAAAAAATGGTGCCTTGGTCGGATCTTGTTGTTGCCTCAATGAATAAATTGTTGTTGGCTTTGAGTGAAAGTCTTTGGTTGTTTGCTCGCAAGTTTTTCCAGAATTTTCACTGTTTTTTTCATCATCGACATGTAACGTGTATCCTTTTGTACTGGGAATGGTACGAGGAAACAATAGAAACTCTGGTGTATACGTAGGTACCTTCCCCGCAAAAGCCTTTGTTTACCCGGCAAGCCATCCTAATTTGAGATTTTGAAGAAGATAGAGAAGTATTTTTGGAAAGCTACATATGGAAAGGATTAATCTTGATTCGCTCCATGTAAATCATAATGCCAGACTCATCCATCCACCACTTTCTCTTCTATATATGCTTCCCTCCATCCAGCTCGTGCTCTTACCTTGAAATCGCCTCTAAATTGGGGATTACTTTTTATCCTCAATAATGGCCCTTCATTTGACTACTAACTACCAACAAGGGCCGTAGATTGTGGTCTGTAATATGTGTGCACATGTGTGTGTGGCAAGAATTTTATCAATAATTGAATCCCATCAAATCTCCTTATGCTAAGCCTCCCTTGTAATCCTCATGTGTATTTCAAATCCGCTTTAACATTCCCTACACAAATTTGGAGTAGTCGCGGGGAGCAAGGGGAAAAACATATTTGTAATAATTCCACTCAGTACTACTGCGACGTTCCAGGCCAATTAAACCAGCCTAAAATCATGACTTGAGTAAGATAGCCAAACACAGAATTATAATTACTCAACAATTGAATAGACTCAGTCCAGAAAAGGGCCAGAAAAGTTGATCAAATATTACTGACTGCACTCACTAAGGAAAGAAATATGTGCTGGTTAAGAGACACGTGAAGGTTACGGGGATAAGAATGGAGTGGAGCGGTGAAAGTAAAGCCGGTGAAAGTTAACGTGAGTGAGGGAGATTTGAGGTGATTCTTCTACTGGAAAAGTTCCCGGGGATCATAGGACAAGAAAGAAGAAGAAGAAGCGAGCGAGTGAGTTTAATTCCGCTGGCTACACTCGTCCTTTTCATGGCTCCTTTTTCAACGCGGAAACTGCTCTCGTTCAAGTTAGTTTGCTCGTCGTCATATAATATATAGGACGACTGAGTGAAAATCTACATATTATTGCTGGATAAAATTGAGCTAAACTCCGACATTCGGGCAAGTTTAGCAGAGGGGATTTTCTTGGGAATTCTCTGCATAATAATAATCTGGTCCATAGAAAATTCGGCTGCATATGTGACCTAACAAGGAGCGTGTCAATTGAAAGTTTAGGCCATGTTGGACTTTGTAGTAGTATAGTCGTAGTATGGGAGAGTGATAGAGTACCTCATCAGTCTTGTAGATCCGGAGTTAAATATGGGAAAAAGTTGATGCGGATTTGAAGCAAGTTCCGCAGCAGAACCAACACTTCCGTCGTGCTCAAACTTATTCTCCCTTCATGTTGGGCCAGACAGAGGGAGACAGAGAATTAAAGGAGAATTATTTTATTATTGGGAAAAACTTTCCCCCCTCCACTTTCCCTTTGCTATGCTATGTATACTATACGTTATCAAAGAAACTTACTTGTTGGGCTAACGCTCTCAGAAGAGTCACATGCTACCACATTGGTGGTGGTAATACTGAGAGGGCTCCTCATCGTCATCACTTTCCACCGCACCACTTCCACTTGAATACAGAGAAAGTCGTGTCCTTGTTTTCCCACCTGAAAGATTGGATTTCCTAGCGAGTGAGTCCGTACTAGATGAAGACTGAGAAGTAGAATAATAGCTGTGGAAATTACCAATTCTATCTCCGCTAAATGCCTTTCATGTTCTCAACTTTTGGGGTGGAATGAGTGTGGGAGTTGAGGTGAGCAAGTTGGAAAAAGGGGCAGGCAGAAAACGATTGGATTTTAATGGGAAAAGTAAGTTGGGTCAGAGTGACAGCGTGGAATGGCTCAGTGTTGAGTGGCACAGTTTTCAATTGGCAACTGGGCTATCTGGGCTCAAAAATCCAGCTGAGCTTCATTTGGAATAAAAATGCAACTCTCCGGATTGCACCAAGCTCGAATATAGAGCAGAACAGCTGAGCTGTTAGTTTTAGCAATAATTTTGCCCAATTGTTTGAATCGAATTTGGATTCCTAATCCTGGAGTTGGCCAAGGTGAATCCTTTACGTGACGTGTTTCTTGCAACAACGTGACCCAGTTTGGGCGGAGAGCACAAGTATTACATTAGACTCGTAACGGATGACTGGAAGTGGACATAAGGATCTGTACTACAAGCCATTCAAAGTACCTAGCACTACTGTAGTTGAGTACAGTATTTACGTACACTACGCTGGGAAAGAAAGGCTGGTGGTGTGGAAGGACATAAAAGTAATTTCTTTGGTTGTAGTACCATGGACAAAATGGTTAATTAAGTTGCTAATGGAATGGTTCGGCACTCATTTTGTCCACGGGATCCTAATCGTAACTACTACCTCTGCTCCCATATACGTAGCCGACTTATAAATGGCATCTCTCTCTCTCGACTACCTACGTACTTACCCTTCCCCTCACAGCCACCACTGACTTAATGAACAAATACAGTTGATTTATTAAACTGTGAGAAATTACAATCAAGTTCTTCTTCTTCTTCCTCCTCCTCTCCAGCACTTGATTTCCCCTCCCAGATAAGCTTCAGAATTAATCTATTTGAAGGAGAAGAGGAGGAGGAGCTGTAGTCTCTAGCTACTTGATCTTGTTTGACTTGTTGTTCACCACCCTTTTCATGGCTTCAATAGTTACTTGACATACGAACGAGGGTTTGTCATAGCAGCCTCAAGGTGCGGGCGGGGGTATAAGGAGATGAACACTTTGTGAATGATATTGCAAGAACAAGTCCAAATGTGTCCTTCGTACACTCAGGCCAAAGCTGAGACATGTGCAAATATTGAGAGGGAGAAAGCTTGTATATTTTTTCCCTTTTCTCCCCTGTTTTTTTCCTTTTCTTTACATCCTGCTTGCTGGACTGGATAAATGTGTGCACTGCTGGTGGAGCAGGAGCGGGAGCTCACCTCAAGGGCTTTCTTTTTCACAGACGATGCACACGAGAGCTTGAGTTCTGCCTCGCACCTTTGTGGCCATTAGCAAACAGATACTTTCTCCTTCCGTGTACCTTGTATGTACGTACGTACGTACGTACGTAGTGAGAGGAAGAAGAATGTAGAGATTAAATGGGGTTAACTGGAGCAAAAAGGCTGGAGCATTATTGATTTCTTCTGAGCCTATTTCTTTTTCGCCCAGCTCGATCTCTTCTCTGTCTCTGTGGCAGTAGAGAATGTCGTTTGCATCCAGTCAACCCTTCATTACCACCATCATCAATATCTCAAGGCGCAGCAGCTCCGACACGTCTGTACACCACCTTGGTCAATGAGCAATGGAAAGGAAAAGCAAGAGGCTCAATTTTCTCCAACTACTTTTGCAACAGAGATGCAAAAAGTTACCAAGTGTAGTGATTTGTAAATGTCTTGGGAACCAGATGGAATCTTATAGATAATGAAGGAATATTTAAAGTTATGCTCAACTTGTGCACACACACGTCCTTTCCATTTCCAACTCTTCCAATTTACGCTCCACCTGAACAAGTGCTATATTTTTTTTTTGCAATTCAGCCACCCAGTTTGGCAAATTCGTGAAACCGCACTAATGTCTGTAGAGATTTGCTGTGATTTGCCCCAGAAAAAAATCCAGCAAATGTTTGCAATATTTCAGTGGATTTCTTTTAACAACATGAATGCCTCAAGGTTAGCAGAGAGAGTGGAAATCTAGTCGAAAATAAGAGCAGAGCAGACATTACAAGGTGAAACCTAAGGGAATTGACCAAGCCATTTCCATAGCTCTGAACAAAGTACATAAAATGCTCTTAAAGGATCCATGCATACGTGTGTAAAGTTGGAAAGCATTAAAACAATGGGACAGGGAAAGATAAAAACAGAGGCAAGCTGCTTCTTCTTGTTCATCTTCTCCCCTCTGCTTTCGTATGGAGATTCTACATGTGGAAGAAGAAGAAGAAGAAGTAGAAAAAAACTTGAGGGGAAATATCTTTCCCTAGAGCTTGAAATGGTAGCCATTTAGCTCGTGGCACATTTTCCCACAGGATGACGTCTGTGCACATACACACACACACAAACACATTCTTTGTAGTAGCAGCAGAAACAGCAGCAGCAGCTCCTACAGCCAAACAAACAATACTGCTCCGTGGAAATCTTATTTATGTGACGAAAATGCATTTAGTATACTTACCTTTTTTTTCTGCTGCAAGCAACAAATCCATTCCAACATACGTAGTACTTTCTCCTCTTACTACGTACCTTGCTCAATGTAATTCAAATTCCAGCCAATAAATTCCAGCTAATAAAATAGCATTTTGACAGCTGGCCAACTCCATTGGGATGCACTGGAGAGCTTTTGCTTTTTAAAATAGGAGGCAAATGGGAGCTGCAGTGCAGAGAGAGAGAGAGAAAGAATGGGAAAGCGAGAGTGAAAGTGTGGAGCTTTGTGACTTTGTTGAGCTGAAAGAAGAATTACTGCGAGTGTGAAGCTTTTAGTGGTCGACACTTAAAATGTATGAAGAAAGTGTATGTGAGTAGATGTACTTGTGCGTGTGCTGCACACAGAGAAAGGAAGAAGAAGATTAGAGGTAAAACTTGCTCACGTTTCCCTGTTTCAATGGACAAAATGACTTGATAAGCATTTTCACATGCTACTGACATCCGAGCTTTCCGTCCACCACCACTTTCTTTAGTGACCAAAAGGACTCCCTATTCTGGCCCCTCAAAGTTTCCTCCTGCTTCTCTACTACAAGAAGACGACGACGAAGGATAAAAAAAATCTAATGGTTTTCAAAGTGGGACAATAATAGGAGGAAGGTTTCTATACGCTACTTGAGGCGGCTTGCCTCAAGTGGCCTCCCACTTACGTCAATTCCCGTCCGCAATACTTTTCCGCCTCTGACTTGACGAAAGAGATGGAGAGAAAGAAGAAAAAAGACTACAAGTGGCGATAGTTTGAATGGGTGCAACCAGGACTGAAGAGACACTTGTTTTCCCTCTGTATATCTCTCCAGCTTTGTCCCTTCTTCACAGGGTGCATCCCGCAGACTTTAAGGACAGAAAGACGGAGGAGTAAATGATGCTATTATTCCCATATTAAATGGCCTATCATGCTTAGCCCCTTGTTGTGTGAGCTTTAATACGAATCGAATGGAAGAGCTTGAGATCCTTGCCATTGGTCACAGTATTAAAGCTTGTGTATATGTGCCGAGTGTTTTAATGCATTAAAAGTTACCTTGCCTTTGCTAGTATACGAGAGTGAGAGCCACTTTTCCTAAGTGCTTTTCCATTTCCTTCTTCTTCTTCTTCTCCTCCTCCTACTCCTCATCCAACATCTCTCCCCCCTTCAGCTGAAAATAGCTACAGAGGGTGGAGAGATTTCCGTGGAGACCTCCATTACTTAATGTACTACATACAGGGAGGCGTTAGGGAATTGTAGTATTACTTTAAGCTGTACAAATTGCTAAATTAGCAATATTCCAACTGTATGTCCTCATGTGAAGGATTGTGTACAGCCATTGCTCACTGTTTTGCTTTATGAGTGTCCGCATTATTGCGAGCTCACAAGTCGACTCTTTTACTTAGAATGTGATCAAAATGATGAGAACCAGAGACAAACATCTTATTCTGAAAGCCAAGGGACAACCGCAAGCTAGAGAGTACTTGCTTCTTGGTCAGCCCAAGAAAAAGAAGAGAAATAATTTGGGATAGTTTGCTCATGCCGCCATGAATGACAGAGCGGGAAATTTGCCTGAGTGCACCTCCACATACGCCACGTTAGACAAAGGCCCCACTAATGTGTAGCAATTGAGAATAAACGTGTAGCCATCGTCATGGTAACAGATAAAGCGGGCTGGGACTAGGCTGCTGCTGGAGGTGTCTGCTACTTTCATACATACAGCTCACTCAAACAAAGGCCATTCCCCCGTGGAAAGTGAGCATTTGTGAAAATGAGGGTGATTTTAGTGGGCAAATATAGCCGGATCGATAGGGATTGATGGGAAAAGCGTTGAGGAGCCCACACGTGTGTGCCACTCCGGCCCAGCCCAAAGTCTTCTTGATGACTGACCTTGCTTCCTCATGCATGTCCTATTGGATTATCCGAGTTGAACGTACATGTGCAAGGCAGAGGGGACCTCGCTCACTCTGACGCTATGGCAAACTCCTCTCTCTCTCTCTCTCTGTCCTATGAATAAATTAAAGGGAAAGTTGAGGGAAAATTAGGAATAATTAATTGAGAAATTTCAATTTAAAGTAGATCAAGGAAGAAGAGGGAAGACGACGTTGTGAGGGGATGTATATATACCTACACATGCTGGTCCAACTCCGCCTCCTCCCTGCTAACTCCCAAGCTAATATGGAAAAGTGATGAATAAGCAGGAAAGGATGAGGCGAGAGGCTGAGCTTTTCACATCTCACAATGAAAAGACAGTGAGGAGGATGAAAACTTTCGTCCTCTATCTTCTCGCTCCCATAATTTTTTTTCACAATCTCAGGCCCATGGTGCTCCTATTAAATTTCCTACATCTTCCCTTCACATTATTCTGCTCGCAGCAGCAGCAGCCAAGTACGTAGAGAAAGGGAGCAGTAGAAGTGTGGGTCCGTTAGCCAGTCATGTATTTGCATTTCATTACTATCCATTGTTCATTAAAGGAGAATGCTGGGGGAGGAATGGGGTAGTCGTGTCCTTATGCATTTCCTTCTTGTAACAGATCCAAGTGGAAGCTTACTTGGTTTGTTTGCATATGTATTATATCCAATGTGTATGAGCATAGCTGACATGGAGTTAGAATGGAGAAAGGTGTGCTCTCATTCATCCACACTTGGCCACATTTAAAGTCTCTCATATGTTAACTAATCCAAAGAGCCTTGCTAGGCTCTAATAAAAATCTATGGAATATTCATAATGGGCCTCTCACATTCCAACCTCTGTCTTTCTCATCTGACAAGAAAATGGGAAAGGACTGCTAGCTGGAGTGAGTGTAGTAGTTGTTCCTCTTCTTCTTTGGAAAAGCTCACACACAATAATGGACCAACGGAGTAGAAAGAAGTGACAGCTTTCTCTCCTGCTTTCTCCCTCCCTTTTTTTTGCTCATAGGTCTTGAGACTTTTGCAATTGAATACAGGAGAAATTAAGGAGGACACAAGATGATGATGATAAAAAGCTATTGAGAAAATCCCCTCTGAACCGCCATGTCACCAGCTGTCGTTCCACTACTGTCGGCCTTCTTCTTCTTCTTCTGTCTGTCTCAGTCAGTTGATCCGCCCCCTAAGACCCTTCTAATCTGACCCATTCAATTAGAACTCATTACAGAGCAACATTTTCTAACTAAGCCAACAACTAACTGATGTGGAGCCAACATGAGGATTTTGGTATACCGCCGGACAACCACTCAATCTGTCCATTGTGGCTTGTCAGAGAGGGAATGATAGGACGCGGTTCGTGTCCTTGTTCCATTTGCTACGTATATTCCCTCCTTAATGAGTCTTCACTTGAGTCTGCTCGAGTAGCAGCAGCAGCAGCATCAGTAGGAAAAAAAACTCGGAGAAAGTCTTGCGTGGATGCTTTCTATGTGAATTTCTAAGACTAATGACGGTGCTTGTGGGTTGATGAGAGGCGGAATTTCCGGCCAAAAAGTAGGAAAAAAGGGAGCATCATGATGGGAACGCTCCTGTTGGAAATGAGCAAACAACTTTGGGCTGATCTTGCAGATGGATTTTTTAAGCTTCCGAAGGTGTCCCGGCACGTGTTGGATGCAAATGGATGGAGCGTTCATGTTTTCCAAGGGGAAAAGGGCCTTTCCATATGGATTGTCCATTAGAAAATGACAATGTCTTGAGCATATGTTGCCCTTGAAAAGCTTCTCCCTCTTCTAAGCGTCCAAGCTCCATTCCTATTTTCCCTTCCTTCCATAATATACTTTTACTTACGTTGTTAGTAGCTGTCCCCTTGGGAATGGTTCCTTTTAGTTTAAACTCCTATATTTACGTATGCTTGGAGAGGTATAGTCCTGTAGAGAACTGACAATTATTGCTAATCTCTCCCTAAATTTCAAGTTAAACTTTTAGTATAAAGGAGAGGGGGACGGAGGAGGTAGCTTGATAATAATCCGCTAAAAACCACAAAGGAAATCAAAAGTTGAACTTTCACGCTATTTCTCTCTCCTTCATTTTCCTTCGTTTAAGAAAAGGGAAGAGTTTAGCGCGTGCCACAGCTTTCTTTGGCCACAATTCTTCCACAAGAAAAACCGCACGACGACGGTGAGATAGACATGTGTGTGTGTGTGTGGAGGAGCTAACCAGAGGGCTTGATAGTGATAAAGTAAGTGAGAAAGAAAAGGACACGCTGCTGTGAATTGAAGTGAAAGAACCAGAGAGAGAGAGAGACTTTCCTCTTCTTTATCCTCCACACCAAACTTTTTCAACCTCATTCAAGTAGCGAGCTGTACAGTTGTCTCTATGTGTAGTATGTGGAGAAAGCATTAAAGCCTCAAGTAGTCCACTCAGTCATGGAAAATGTTGGCGGAAATGGGGAAAGAAATTCGTTGAAAATTTAAAGGGAAAAGTTGAATCAAGATGGTGCTTGAGAAGTGCGCTGTGGTGGCGGCGGCGGTAGAGAAGAGATATATATGTCAAAAGTGACCTGGAACATTTAACTCAACTTTCCCTTTGATTCCACAGCTGCTGCTCAGATTGAATCTCACCAAGTCTTTATAATCACATCAGACTCTACACTATATGCACGCAAGAGAGCATTGTAGTGGAAACAAACAAACTTGGGATGACTTGTATTATGAAATCCTCATCATCATCATCAAAGTCTAACCCTATTGACTAACTGACTGACTGACTGAGCGGAGAGATTGGAGCGACGGCATAGACTTATTTGTGAGCCTGGTCCTTCTCAAATCAATCAGAAGACAAATGAGGAGATGAAGCCGATTCAATTCCTCATCCCCTTTGTCTCCTTTTACTTTAATTAATTCAAACCAGTTGCCACTTTCACAGATGGATTAGTTTATAGTTTTCCGGGGGCACGACGGACTCCCTAAGTACACAACTCATTTTCTCACATGAGCAGCAGCACAGGAACAACAAAACTGGAATCTTGTGTACATTGAGCTAGGCGGGATGGAAATCTAATATGATTTCCTCCAACAGTCACATCATATCCTTCCTCTGCAACATCACAGGAAGTGGGATCACATTAGGAAAATTAGTCACAGCCTGTCGCTCCTCATCACATTCTCTCACGCTTTAATGTCGCCTCCGCCGACGAAGGAAACTCAACCTCGAAAATGATTCACGAGAATTTAAAAATCAACAAAATTCACCTACGAACTCGATCACCATTTTCTTTGAATCCTCTCCAACTTTGCCGGGGCTAACAACGACACTTTCTTCATCAATTTGCTCATCAAGTCTGTACCTGGTAGTCAAAGTCAGAGTCTTTCACATAAGCACAGTTCAATTTCAAAGTCTTGAACATGCACACACACATGGTAACAAATTTGTTGATCCATTTGCTCATCAAGTGAGCCTTGTGAAGGTCATGCCCAAGAGCTTTTCGTGATACAAAAAAAAACAATTTGGCCAAGCATGTGAATTTCTTTAATTTCCCCTCCCAGCAGCAGCAGCATCCTCCTCTGGCTTCCCTCTTGTTCTTCGTCCCAGACTTTCCCCTCGCTCTTTTTTTTCTCATTTCCCCAATCCGTATCCGTAATTGAGGACTAATAAGCAGACAAACTGTGGAGCCTACAGTTGTAAATCAGGGATGAATTGAAAGCAGTTAGAACTGCCTCACTCCCTCTCCCCTTCCATTTGAGTCAGGCCAGGCCCAGTTGGGAAGAGGAGACATATGGAGGGAAAGCATTGTATGAGGAGAAGCCTATGGGAATAAGGAATGTAAAGCCCGAGACACGGATCATTTTTGGCCCCACTAGATAACCATTAGAAGAGGCCGTGCCGAGAGTGCAAAATTCACTCTGACTCCACATTACGTACCTTAGGTACTTGCACAAGGAAATCAAGTGGATGAAATGAGGAAGACGACGACGACTGGGCCCTTGAAATTCACATACACTCACACTAATCTAATGTCTTACACGTTTTCTCCCTTTTCTATCTATCTACCTACATCTTCTTCTTCTCCCCTTACATGCATTATTATTATGTGAAGGGGCTTAAGCAGAGAGTCAATTCTATTTGATCCTAGCAGCAGCTCCCCCTGGAAGCTCTCTTGTCTTAAGCACCGACCTCACTCACTCCATGCTCCTTCAAAGCTACACAGTAGTGTAAATATTCAACTTATTCTAATCCTCTCATCATCCTCCTCCTCCTCTTCTGCATACAAAAGGACCTGTGAAAAGCTTCCTCCAACATTCCAAGCCCTCCTGCTGCTCTTGCAAACTTCCACATGATTTCATGTCTATTTGGCAACTCTCTGTGTCGTGTCTATCTCGTAATTCACATCCTTCCAGCTCACAGCACTTTCTCTCTGTCTTCTAGTCTCTGCTCATCAACTGAATCGTCTGCGTAGTAAGATTTTTCAGCAGATTTCTTCTCGCTTATGAGTCTCATGTGTGTGACTAATTGTAAAAGCCCTCGAGATTTGCTAAGGCACATCATGCAAACGTCACTTCTA
>JAQIWI010003122.1:0-10738 GCA_034698825.1 Deuterosminthurus bicinctus
AAAAAAAACGTTTGCAAATGCGGACATTTTAGTGGTCCACATGCTGATCATGGTGATGATGATAAATAGTGATGCAAGTGATATGGTCAGAAGAAGGATAAATCAGACGTAGGAAACTATCAATTTGATCCTATCGTGTTGAGCCTGCCAGCACCATGTGCCTCACTCGATACGTATACAAACAATCCACATTGCTTCTACTAACGTACACGATAGGCCCAAAGATAATAGCCTGCAAGAACATATCCTTTGGATAATTACGTCACGCTATAACTTGCCTCCGTATGAAACACACTAACTACACGCGACAATAATACTCACACAATTTTCGTCTTCAGTTGTGGACGTAGTAGAAATTATTACATTCTGAGCAAATAAATTCCGCTTTTCCGGCTGGCGGGATGTGTAGCAATAATAATAGTTTTGAGCAGGGGATGTTGTTGTATACTATTGAACTTTGTCCCGTCTTGGTCCTTTTCTAATGCACTCACTCAGTCAGCTAGCCCTGTAAATGGGCACGCAAATAAGTGGATAAAATCATTCGTATATATATATAGCCACCCAGCATGAGGTTCCGCTTGATCATTTCCCCACACAACTTTTGGTTGTTGGTACGACACGGGACCATATGCAGGCTGCTGCTTTCTTTTCATCTTACTTAACACTATACACTATATACGCCCTTGTGTCCATATTATAATCTGTGTTTGGTGTATACATCTGAGCACAGTGCCTTTTGGCTACATATAATGTGATTGTAGTCATATAATGTATTCAATTTGAACTTGTGCAACCCTGGAGTATGGAAATGATTCTACACATGCATGTAGAGTTAAAAGTTAGTCCAAGAAAAGGTCATAATTGCCCTGGATTTCCTCCGTGTACGTTACTCCCGGTCGGTCGGTGGCGAAAGCAATAAAAAAGACCATGCCTCATGTAGTGTGAAACAATACAAGTTTTATCACTCTATGTCTCTGAATAATGTAAGGTGTTGATAGGACAGAGGAGAGATATGCTACACCAGGTGACATGTCCAAATGAAAGTTTCAGTCGATGCGTGCGTACACTTGTATATGATGCGCCTGTGAGTTTGTTATAAGCGCGCACACCGGGAATCTCCCCCTTGGGACTTTGGTTTTCTTTCCCTTTAAATCTTTCCTCTGCCTTTCTCGCAAAAATACACAAACATACCCAACCTGAGACATACTAGTTTCAGCCTGAGACACATACTTTGAGCATGAGCCCCATGTTTTCTATAGCATCGTTTAAGCCGTCTTCACGACATTGTAAAATGTCATGCTCCCTCAACTCTCTCTCTCTCTACCCCTTGCCAATATTTGTTTAAGCTTTACTTTGCCCTCCAGATGGTTTTGAGTGATTTTGAAGGCGGGAGTGAGGATGTCGTGAGCTGTAGAAATTCCGCTTTATCTCACCAATCTTCTCCAACTACACGTTGACGTTTAGCTTCATACTTTTCTATACATATATACGAAGGAAGGCAAATGGATCCTTGTGTTTTTTTTCTATTTGACCTACGTAATGTATGTATGCATGAAAGAGCATTGTTAGCTCCTTGCTTCTACTTTCCCCATGTGTTTGTCCCGAGTTTGCAGAAGGAGAAAGAGGATTAGAGGATGTGATGCCGCAGGGGCATCCTTTTATTATTTAAATTGCTGTTGGATGACGAAGACTCCTTGGGACTTACTGCTGTGTAAGAACATTCTTATATGAAGAGGCCCGCTGGGTGAGCTCGGCTGCTTTCAATAAGACTCTTAACTAGCCTGTTAAAGTGGATGCCCTGTCCCCACTTAGGAACATATGGTCCTCCACCCAACAACCACTTGTCATCGTGTAGTCGTCGTCATTATCAAACTCTCTGTCGACTCTGTCAGAGTGAGCAGACTTGGTCACCTCCCTTGTCTGGATTAACTACCCCGCTCTAGTACTTGCTCACTCCACCACTTTTCCTCACCAAATAACCGACTAGCTTGTTGGAGGACATGGTTTGGGATTTACTTTAACGGCCCTATGGATTCTAATCTATGATGACAGGATGTATGAAGAGAAATTCCGTCCAGAAGCCATTTCATTCATTTAACCTTTAAAAGCACCAGCTTCTTATGGGTGGAGAACATTTAAAAGTGAAATCCGAGCAGGGCTCCTCTAAGCTCTCTACAGACTATTATAATGTATAGGAGTTAAATTACACCTCCTTACTCTTTACGGATCAATAGGACATTGTGTTTGTGAGCATCTACGAAAGGTTTTTGTGTGTGTGCATGCGTGTACGTGTATGAGTGTGCGTGTGTAAATTGTGAATTTTATCTACTGGATATCCACATTCATTCTATCCATTTTTGCTGGGAAATGGCTTCTCTAATGGCTCCAGACGACACTGGAGAAAGCAGACGGAACATAAGGTCAGCCGAGCCTAATAGCCTGTCGGCTATAGAGTAAGAGCAAGGGAGAATATTGAAGACGAAAATCCTTTACTTTCTCCACTTCATACTCCACGCACATATGGCACTGCTCTAGTATATTTTTTGTATTATCTAAAGAAAGTTGTCACCTTGTTGTGTTGTGTCCTGAGAAATGTAATAATCTCTAGCTCCAGGCTCATAGTAACAAGGTCCCACCTCGTACAAGACTGTGAAATATTTTTGATGCGTGTGCCGCGCTTGTTTTTGGGACTTTAGTAGTAGATATGTGAGGCAATAAATAGAACGGCTGTGCTGTAAAGGCCCGAGCTAGCATGTAGGTACGGAGTCACATGTGGCTGTAATGTGTCCCGTGTATATACAAAGTTTAATAAACAGGTAATCCATGTACCTGCTGCGGTGAGCTTTGGGCTCTTTTATCTTCTCCAGATGGTAAATTCAAGTTGAACGCACCGTCCTGTTTAGCTCGATGTTCGCGTCAAACAAAACACAGTCATGCCTCACACTCTGACAGCGGTTTCATGCTTTTTTTGACCACCGGGCAACTAAAGTATAAATTGAGGCCATGGTTATGCAACTTTATATGGCTGATCGATAGGAAATCACTTGAAGGGACTGCTAATACTTGAGTATCAGACAAACGCATACTACACTCACTCCCAATGAATCTCATCCATGTACAGTTCCGCACGGTTACTTACAAACAGTCTCTGTCACATTTTCAAAGAGAATGGAGTGAGGCGATTTCAAGTAGTGAGGACACGGAGAGGAAAAGCTAAAAGGATCCAGGATGGATGATGTGGAGGTTAAATGAAGCGATAGCATTGAAATTTCCGGCCATGATTCAAAGCATCCTTGGTCTGGGAGACAGGGAATCAACAAACAACCCGAGGTACACAAATATACACAAGACCATATGCATATCCTTCTATAACACTACAGATTGTCTAGTACAAGATATCCGGGTGAAATTCCATGGGAGAAGAGGGGAGCAATAAAATGATCAGGAGCGGATTTTTCCTCTCCGATCCCTTTGTAAATAAAATTTGGGACAGAGTCAATCCCATCATGTAGTACTGTGCATTTGTATGTAGTACTCCCCGCCTGGTTTGATTATTCAAGTAGATAAAAGAAAAGAGAGGCCGATGGTAATACCGGCTTGGTGGAATGATGACGGCGGCGGTGGCGGCGGCGGGTTGGTAACGAGAATAAGTTTCTTCTCAGTTCATGATGATGATGACGATCTCATGAAAATATGAACATGGTCATGATGCTCGTGTGCGGCGGTCTTGAATCTTTTGGCCCTCAGTAACAATAATGACGGTGGTCTGTGTGGGAAAAAGAAAGACATTGTGAGATTTGTTGTTCAAGCTTGGATTTTTGTCAAAAATCCCATCGGTCATGACATTGATTTTATATAAAAGTTATTTACATACATACATACATATTGTGCATCAAGATGGATTGGCAAGGAGTTGGGCCTTTAGGTCGGAGTGATACAGACAGAGACCAAGGCGACAGTAGTGGTGGTAATAAGACGTCTGTATAACATGCACATCCATCCATTCAACATCCACATGTCGGCAAATTGCCCAGACCTTGAAATAACGTGAGGAAGGAACTAGTTTTCAGAGGAATATAAAAATCCAAAATAAATTGAAATAATACTCGCTTTTAGCCAGCCCGCTTTATTAAATGGCCTTTTCTCACTCAAACGCCTTGTTATCAGATGACCTCGCGCTTTATATTGTCCGACTGGGGGATAAACAAGCCAATTAGTCTCACAGTCCTGGCAAGTCATATAGTAGTGAGTTAGTTCCATATGGTCATGTCTCCGTGCCAGTTCTATGGTGGCTTTACTTACTCACAGTTGAGCTTGCTTGGCAAGGTTTTATTGTCTCAGGCTGTGCCATGCATTCATTTGCTTATGGAGACGCACAGCCTCGTACGTGTTTACAAGACATGTTGAGACAGGTCTGTAAGGCTTGAACAGTGTGATAACGACAAGGTGGGAAGTCCAGTTTATATACAACTCTCGTACTGACAGCCACCACCACCCAAGTGACTAGCACATTTCCGCCTCATCCCTCAACAACTTTTCCTGTCGTAATCATCATACAATCTCGTCTATAGTCTTGTCGTCCTCACAATACTACAGATGAATCAAGCGCAATCAAAAAGGGTCTCACGCACTAATTAGGCCGGAGCCTTTGTGAGTACAAAGGGAAAAAAACATGGAGTAATAATTATCTGTGCTGCTATTAATGGTAGCATTCTAAAAGTCTTGATCATCAGTGATTATTATTATGAGAGCTCGCTGTAAAATTTCCTTCCCATTATCAGCATCATCATGGACGACTTGTGAGCTATGGTGACGTTGAGGCGGAAGTATGTGAGGTTCTTTCATTCCTATTTTTAATGACTGCAAAGTTTTCATCTGTTCCCTACTCCGTTCTCAGAGTTTACTTTGTACCTCTGTGGCCCGTCTGATTTCCAAGAAAGAGCAACTACTGTGGGAGGGAAAGTTTGTAAATAATTTTAAACCCTTTCGTCCTGCGGTTCTCATTATCAATATGATGATGATGAGCAGGATGATGGTGTAATCAGAACCGCATGTACGTGATCATCCTTTACTTTCTTCCAAAGTCTTGACTCACAGTCTGAATTCTTGTGTCTATTTCCCTGGATATATGTGAGTGGGAGCAGAGGGAAAGTCTAAAGAACTGCTTTCATTCCCACGCTTCATTCACATTACCTACAGCGTCAGCTATTATTATGTGGAAAACTTGCAAACAACATAATGGCGGAGGAGTGGAATTGATTCTCAACTTTGCAACTTATCAAGTCCCACATGCATGCACATATTGTTACCATATCCTTACGGTCATCTGACTCGTAGCTTTATTATTATTATTACTACGACTATATACAAGCCAAGTTTGAATCCATGTGTGCGTCTAATACGACCAGGGACTTATGATCCTCATTAGGAAAGTAAAAGTTGAGAGCTCAAGTCCAATTTGCAGCATAATTAATAATTCCATCTGCTTGACATAGTCAGGTCAAGTGTAAGTGGGTCAAACTGGTTTTCTTTGGTACAGACAAACAAAGAGATTCGGAGAAGTGACGTACAAAAAAATCTTGTACAACTTCCGTGTTCTTCGTTGCCAGGGAGCGCTTGCTGGAATGAGCTTACAAAATACTGAATGATTAGAGGCACCAGCAGTACACCCTACTTGGTAAATGATACTACTTGCATGACGGGATGAGAGGCCAGGGCTCATGTGTGTCTGTCTGTATGAACCAACAGAGAGATTTCCTTTGAAACAAGCATGAATGCTTACGTGGCATATACAGTAGTAGAATTTGTTTGATTTTCCAGCTCATTAGCTGGATAAGTTGGTGAGGGTGGGGGATAAATGACAGGCATCTTGTTGTATATGTGCTGGACTGCCGTAAATATTTTCCCCCAAAGCAACTCCGCGGATGTTAGAGCAATCAGCCTTATTCGTTTAGAGTATTCACGCAAATAAACCCACATCATGCACTCACACGTATACAAAAAAGATACAAATTTCACGGGAAACCACTCCCCGAGAGTTGATCCTTCAAAGGAAATGTATGGGAGAAGTTGTTTTCTCTTGTTATTTTTCTTGTGAAGTCGTCGTCGTCGTCCTTGTCCTCCCAGTATGGTTATTTCCTAGAAAATTTATGCACAGACTTGGCCTACTACATGGGAAATTTAAAGTGGTATAGAGCAAGGAGTTTTGTGTGAGCTCGTAAAAATGACGCGGTGTATACTATGGTCGCTGTGATGAACACAAGATTACAGACGGAGGTGCTCACAGAGCAATTCAGTTGGTTATATGCAACGAGAGTGGGTGGCAGTGAGATTGAAGGGGCCGAAAGAAAGAAAGGAGTGAATTTCTATTGAACCTGATGGGTAGTAACTTGATTTACGATGTGGAACATTGAAGCCATCTAAGTCTGGTGTGAAGCTGCTGGTGCTGCTGCTGCTAAAAAATTAAATCATCCCTCCGACACCATATTACGTACCTCAAACTGTAAAATTGAGACAAAGCCTATGAAATAGAGAGCGTTGGCGTTGGGTAACGTATGGCCTGAATATTACAAGACGTTACATTGCACGTACGTATACTTTTTGGACTTTCTTTTTCGTCACGACGCTTTTACAAAGGAGTTATAGGAGATGAACGAGCTCATTTCGTACAGTGTTGGCATGATGATATGACGCTACTGCTGCTGCTGAGAAAGAACATGAGCCAGGCTGAAATGGACTAGAGGAAAAGGACCCTGGATGAAAGCAACATCATTGGCAGTCACAGTGGCACCACATACACCCATCACACCAGTCACTCCTCTCCACCATAACTTACACTACTGTTTTCATAAATCAAGAGAAGTGTGACGCAAATTTAAAAATCAGCTGCGTCAACCCAATTGTACATGTCAAGAATTTTCCTCCCTACCAACACACACCAAGCTCGCACTCCCGTCCATCATGTCCCATAACTGGTAAATCTACCAGCAAGCACAGATGTTACACTTAAAAGCCGCCTTTTAACATCACCAGTTGTACTGTGCATAAGGGCATCAAGGTTATACTACTTTGAGAGTGGGAGAACTACCGCAAACTATTATTCTCTAATTTCTCACGCCTGTGAAGACAAACTATTATTTTCCACGCTGAACCAATAATATAATCATTCCTTCCACTTATATTCTCTCCGCCTCTTCAAACCTGTGAGAGCTTCCACACACGACGCTTTAATAACTACTCTTTGTGAAAATCGGCATAAGGTGTGTGTATGTGTATATGTGGTGTGCGTGGGTTATTTGAATGCATTGAAAACATGTTTTGACCTGCGACTGTCTAAAGTCTGAGTGAATAAAAGCATAAGCCAAGAATAGTTGTAGACTAAATGGCACACGGAAACACACATTGGCACAGGGAAAAACACATGGCCCCCTCTGTCCCACTTGCTAATGAAGGGTTAAAGTGGGACGGAGAGGTAATTATTATGACTGTAAAATAGCAATAAAAATTGATGGCTTTCATCTTGCCTATACCAAAAGGACTGGATGAGCTGATGAAATGGGCTCCTTATTATTGCACCGCCATATGACGACGACGACGACTGTGGATGGCGCAGTTGGTATGACGTCAAATGACAAGGCACATGACAAGGACTCTGATGATAAACAAATAAATTCTCAGCTGTAAACGGGAATCACGTCGGCACGTAGAAGGGAAAGAGCTGCTGATGTGTGCGATACTACGAAGGCTGGAGGTTTTTTTTTTACGAGCAAGATATCTTGACAGTGTACTATGTGAGTCGTCGCTTACCTCATATATCCTATCATGTTTCTCAGCATTATTATGGCCGCGGAAGGAGCTCACTTTACTTCCAAAGACTATGAAAATGAGTGAAAGAAACCAGGAGCATTGATGATGAGGATGGGAGAAGGGAGAGCGGGACGAGATTGACAGGGGAAATCAATGGAGATGACATGAAATCCTCCTTATACTTTTATGATTGATGGACAGAAAGAATGTAAGGGAGGAAATATTAATAAGATCCCAAATGGCACCTCATATATTTATACCCGGAAAAGCAAGTAGTAGACCGCGGATTTGCTGTACAAATTATTAGAAAATATACTACCACCCTAATGTCCTTCCAGTTGGCCGCTGATTTGTCCAGCTACTTTAAATGGCCCTTATCTTGAGCCAAAGACCTTGAAAGGCGGGAGCAGGGAGATTAGTCGGAGAAAAATGAAGATTTCTTTTCTACCTTTACCGCCTCTCCTAATCCTCCTGAGAAAATAAACTAGAAACTTGTTTCCCCCATATGATTTACCCTCTCGCCGTCCATATTCCATGACAAGGTGTAATTTACTACAAAGTAAATTTCCAAACAAGCCTTCCAACTTTCATAATGGTCCGCCGCTCACATCCTCTTACACTTTATGTTGCTCTACGTAAGCAAAGGGAGTCCTTTTCCTATACTCCGCCTGGCCGATTACACATTTTTTTTCTCACTAATTTCCTCCCGTACAAACACATGGAGCCAACGGCGGGAAAGTCTCCTTTGGAGAAAGTAGGAGTAGTATAGTACTAATAACTTTCTCTTTCTTCTTGTCTGACTTGCAAACTTTCTCAAGTGCTGGAGCTAATCCTAACTTTATGAGTTTCCCTTGTGTGTATATGTGTGTGTTAGCCACGTATATAATAGCACTTGAAGTCGACAGTCTCTATGTACAAACTGCAGAGTCATTTAGAGCAGCACTATGTAAATGCTACAGCTGGTAATTTGTTCTGCATGTTGTTGAGAGCCTGAAAATTTGCTAATAATCGGTAATGGTCAGCCCATATGGCGGCTGTAAGTCATTTTTAATTGCTAAAATCGTGTGACCATTCCAAGCAAATGCTATTTATTGTTGGACAGGAAATAAACTAAGATTCATATCTTTTATATATTTTTTTTACTCGTGTCAACAACAGCATGTTTTCCTTCCATATTAACCCCGCCGACATATTAGGTGCTGACCAGGATCTTGTATTTACGGACCAGTAGACTAGATGATTATAAACTCGAAGACATGTACAGCTACTATCTGTGTGAGGGATTTGGTACAGAATTTTGCTATCTACTAAGTAAGGAAAACTTATCTGCCATAGTTTGTGTGTATAGTAATGAGAAATCAATAGAGCATCATTAGGTCCACTGACCCCCTGACATCCTCCCCTCATAAGTAATCAATCTCTTTCAACTACTGACTGACACAAATCTAAGTGACACACAAGCTCAAGTTAATTATGAGCGCATGACTCCATTATATTTCCCATCGCCCATCACCAACAGTTCCCTTCCCCATTGTTGCCATCCTGTGTCCTGTCCGTCCATGCTGCTGTAATTTGAAATGATAAAGAGTCACCGTGCTGGTGAGATATGTACTACAAGGGGACGGATGACTCAGGGAGGCGTGTACGAGGAAAATGAAAAGAAAGTAAATTGCCCCTTGTTCAGTCGAGACCCTATGAATAAACAATGAATCTGGTGAAAGTTGCTGTTGTTGTCGGGAAATGACGAAAGATTTTAACCATCTATACTTTCTTCTCGTCGTGTAAACATAAATTATGTGACATGAAGGGAGGGGAAAGCAGAGGGAATTTAAATTCCAAAGTGTTCACAAGCAATCTAGCTGGGACGAGGATTCTTCTTCTGATGTGATAAAGGCCAATTGATGATGACGTAATGGGACCCTGTGGCCTAATTCTTTAAACTCTTCTCCTCCCAGTCCTTCATAAGTGTATGTTAGTCTACGCGGTCTTGATACAATTATGAGCCTTTTTTCAATCCCCCCGTGACCTCTGATGTCATCATTCTACGTCCCTTGTGGGTCATTATTTAAGGAGTGCACTACGTGATATGTCAGTTGCAGAATTGAAAACACTTAAGTGGTACGGGCGTCTTGGTCCAAGCTCAAGTTTTTCCTGTAAATCGCAGGCCTATATCATCATCATCATTAGGTTTGTTATATAGAGGTTGACACGAGTCGAGCATTATGCTTCCGTGCAGGGCATCCTCTTTTGAGTTGTTGGTGAAAGCAGAATCTGATCCTTATCCTTTTGTCTTGCTAAACGATGACATTTCATTGTGATTGAGCCAGCAATTTTAGGTGAATTTACTAGATAGGTCCGGATCTATGGTGTTGACGACGGCATTTATACTTTTAGAATGCTGCGTCAGGACTCTGGATGGCAGATTGGATGTATGGACATGAGATATGTGGGAATATATTGACTTTTAGTCTGGGCTTATATTTATGGATACATGTGAGAAGTTTGTAGCCATTGCAAGATCTTATTTATAGCAAGTGTCTGGCTGGTGCAGGGATTTCCAAGACTGGTGATTATGTGGTTGTTAATAAGATCAGATAGAGCCCTGGTACACATAGCCATTCTCATTTCCTCATCCAGCCCTTTAAATGTGTGCTAAATGTATCATATTAAATTGGCTACACGCTATACTTAATGTCATCAATGGTGTATTATGATGGCTGGATTCCCTGCACTCGCTTGAGTAATCCATATGCTCCAAGTTCCACAATTTCCTGTGTGTGAGGAGAGGACTACGCTCATTAATAATTACAATGCGCTATTGATGTGAGTCCAGATAATTGCTTTTCATGCTTATAGTTCGTTCTATGGTGAAAGTAAATTAAAAATATCCTCCCGATGGGGAGCAGGATAGTCGCGGCGTGGGGTGGTGTTC
>JAQIWI010003123.1:0-10737 GCA_034698825.1 Deuterosminthurus bicinctus
TGCGACTTCACAAGACCCTTTTACCGTGTCCGGTAACCGGATGTGGTCACTATGCAACAACCAAGAAAGCCTTAGAGAACCACGTTAAGCGTCATAATCCTACGGACAGACCATTTCAGTGTCCTTTGTGCTTCAACTATTACCCAACGCTGGGGAATCTACAGGATCACTGTTTTGCTCACACAAATGAAAAGCCTTTTGCTTGTGGGCTTTGTGACTTCGCAGCGTCTTTTCGGTCAAGCGTTAAGAGCCACATTTCTTCCGTTCATGGAGGCATCAAGTTTCCTTTCATCGTCCATCTTCTGGATAACCGTGAATGTCTGGACTGCAAAGTGACCTTGTCAACTGCAGAATTTCTTATTCACTGCAAGGATCACACGGTGCCAGATGTGTAATGGGAAGACAGGAAACAAGATGAGCAAGGTGAACTTATTAAATTGATAACTTTAACAAGACTTTTCATTTTTTTTAAAAATAATTTTAAACTAAATTTTTCATAATTTTAATTTCCATATTTTGAAATAAGTGAGATCTATTGCTTGTAAGTTTGTCATTTGTTGAAATTTTTAAAACTTTGACCTACAAAATTACTTCTGTTGTTTACATCTAATGAATTGTTTAGGTTATTCAGTTATGTTTTGATTTTTATGTAATGCTTAATTACCTGAAGAACAGGTTCACAGAAGGAATTTTATTAAGCTTCCAAAAGCCACATGGAGCTATTTTAAAGCTAAATGGTGCAAATTATCTGGTTTGAAAAACCTTCCTCAGCCATGCTTCAGAGGCAGTACATGAACCGAAGAACCCAAAGAAGTTGACAGACTCTTTAGTTTGCCAAAGGTATGCTCACTCAGCACTCGTGACTCTCAGCAAGCCTGCAACAAAGTAGCTTTTGGTGGAAATTTGTTCATTTGAATTCAATTGATTTCTTACAGGATGCAGCCGTCTTCCAGACTCAAGGCTTAGAAGAAATGGGCAGCTACTGGACTCATCTTGGTCGCCATCATCGGCTTATACATATCAAGTCTCAAGCATACGATCCAGTTGGGGAAAGAGGGTGCAAGAAGTCAAACTCGACCAGTTGGCTTTATCCTAAACTTTCCGACCTTCAGTTGATTTTTTTTTAAATTTATGGTTTTATTTTAGCCTGGTGTGATTTTAATGTAAGAGAAAATATGAATAATAAATTCCAAGAAGACTTTTTGCATATTTGGACTTTAAAATCCTTTGTCATTTGACGCGTCATAAACACAAATTTTGTAAAATTTATTCTCTTAAATTCAATCCAACCACAACATGCGAGGAAAAACACAGTTGTGCCTTTTATTTCCAAAAGATTTGGCAGCCACATTATGGTGTTGTTTGGCATGAATGAATGGACTCTTCGAACCTTTATGAGTAACAGCAGGTTTACAAAAGGTCCCAAGTGATCCTATTGGATTGCAAGGGCTGTCTTTGTCAACAGACCTTTACGTCGGTTGATCTTCCCCTACAGCTGCAGAGGCAGCTGCCTTAGCTTGCCGTTACAATGCACGATGTGAGCAATAACAAGTCATGTACAGTTCTTTCACAGCTCCTCCAGCCATCACAGGCAATGAGTCCCCTTCGTAATCATTGCACCCTTCCTCCTCGGCCTTGGCCCCTCTGTCTCCATAAGAGCACACAAACAAAAGCAGGGAAGGAACTCGGCAGTACCAAAGAGATTTGCATCCAGTGCATGTTGACTCTCCGAGAGTCGAGTAGACAAGGGGTCCAGCTCAGGGCCCCACACGGAATTAAATTCTTCCATGAGTGCTGCGCTGGACACTTTATTAGTGAAGCTTGTGACATGGTGATTAGCATTCTAATGTCACAGACTTTTTAAACTTTGTATCTGGACAGTTTTTCTACTTTTGAGTGAATGCTTAACTCGTGCCAAATGGAGTTCACTTAGGGGCTGACGGGATTTTTCTTGAATTTTATAGGTGAGAACTACTTTGGGTGTAGTAAAAAGTCATAACATAACTTTAGTGAGATGGCATGAGCGATGGGCATGTGTGATAGAAAACTGGAGTTATATGAAGGTCTCCCTTGACAAATGAATTGAAATGTCTGTTTGTTTCATTCTCAGGTTTGTGATGTTTATTCAATTAGATTATTGCTGATTTTTAGATACGGTCCCTCTGCTACCGCTTGCTGGATTCCGTGTGCTTTACACTGAAGCTCATACCATCCTTGCTGATCAACTGGGAGCCATTGGCACCCGGATTTTAAATAAAAATGATGAATATAAAAAATAATATTCCCCTTCTCCAGACGCCTCATCACTCACTGAGGATTGACATGGAAGTGTTATGGATATTCTACATGCCGAGGCATATGAAATAAACGTAAGACTCCTACATGTCATGTTCCTAACATTCACTTAATTCAACAAAAACACTTGTTTCTTTGTACACACGCGTCGATCATCATCATCAGACTTCGTGAATGGTTGCTAACATATTGTGTACTTCTTTTTTAGTTGAACTCGAGAGAGCAGAGAAAGGACGCGAAAAGATTTCTTTTCGCTACTTAATTTATTCATTTTTAAGGTCCGCTTTGATCTCAACGGGAGGGCGACACTTACTTCCAGTCAGCGGGCGAATTATATTTTTCGTGGGCGAAGGACTATGAAGAAAGTGGGGAAACAATTAAATAACAATTATGAGGCAACACGCATCCTCAACCTCGTATTGTTTCAATTCATTTGGTGCTGAAAATGTCAACCAGTTTACTTTGCGGGGATGAGAGTGAATGCAAGACTTAAGTGAAAGAGAGAGTATAGAGTAAGTGAAAGAGAGAAATTGTGTTTGTATGTACAACAAACTTATTTTTCAATAAAAATCAACCGTTTCTGTTTTAATAATACTATAGTCTTCATGAATGAGGGGAGTAAAGGGCTCTAATTTCAGTGTTTTTCGGAGTTAAGGGCTGTTGTCCACTACTACTTGCTACCGGGGACTTGTTGACAATTGCAAACACAAATGTTACAGTGCCTTGAACATGGGATCAAAGATAACATTCGTATACACGGGAAAGAGCACGCATTAAGCAGGTTTATAGTTAACGTTGGTCCATTACACACATGTTGTGGTCGTTGTGGCAAGTGCGGCAACTCCTGGTGCTGCTGATTTTGAGCGTGTGGGTGCCATAATTTGTACCATTCAAAGCAATATGCCAGACATTGTAGTAGTAGACAATGCAGTCTTCAAAGGAGGACAGGAGTTCCGTTGTAACTTGTTGCCAAACTTTTCGTATTTTCGTGAGGGCTGAGCCTCATAGAGACGCTCAAAGTTATCTGGACAATGACGCAGACAATCGTGGCATTCAAAACTATTTTAGTTTTTACAGCGTTCACATAAACCAATTCATGGAAATTGCTCTCCAAAAACCTACTGCTTTACTTTGTTAAATCTATAATTCTCAAAAACTAATGTAAACTGCCTGTCTAAATTGCCCCACTGATGATAAATTTTAAAAATATGAATTGTTGAGGTACGGTCGACAATAATCTTTGAGGCTTATAGTCCTCAAGCTGCCATTGCTGATCCCAATTACGAGTATCATAAATATTATGACAACGAAAGGTTCTATTTTTAGTTCCATTTGCCTCACTGTTCGTCCGACTTGGATTCCTCACACCACCATAGACGAAGCTCATGAATGATCACCTATTCAGGCTAATTACTCCGTGTTCAAGAATGTCATCTCTTAAAGAATTGTTGACTTTAATATTGAAAGCGTTCTGAATGTGTGTGATTAATTTGCGGATCTATTTACATTTTTACAGCGTGTATTTCCAGCCGACCTGGTCAAGTAGGCCGAGCTGACGGTTACAATGGAAGGAAAAGGAAAGGAACTTGAACTCTAAGCCAAGTAGTGCAAATTAAGTGCGACTTCGCGTGGAACTTGTTTTTTAACAAATGATTTGATTCTTCAATCGATGCACTTAAATCTTGTCGTATTCAATTCATTTTTAAGGCAAAAAAATCCACTGTTTTTTAAATCAATAGTCACTGCGATTGTCACTCAACGTCAAGACTTTGGATGCTAAATTCTTCATTTTGTAGTCAACTTCAGCCTCCATTGTTGCCATTTTCATTGATAGATACCAGATCTTGGTATTCACTTCGGTCTCCATTGTTGCGACTTTGGCTTCTAATATGTGCAGGGCACTCACGACCTTGCTTAGCAATTCCACTTGACTTGTTAACTTGTCCAAGGCAGCTACTAACCTGTCCCATCTTTCTCCCCATGTCCAAAAATCCAGACTTTTGGTAGCTGGAGAAATTTCTTTATTTGATGAGCTGACTTCTTGGTGGTAAATCTGACTGGTCTCTCCATGGATTTGGACGAGAGAAGGAGACAAGATTGTTGCACAAACAATGATGAAGATACTGACACGGGTCATTTTTGCTGATTCTAATTCTAATGAACACCTCTACACCTTTTATGCTGTCCTTTTTATTCCTTTGGAAGCTTATTGAACCTTGCAAAAAAGATATTTTACTAATGACATCCATGCCGACTGTTGTGTTTAATACAGGACATGGGCCTTTAGAATCGTGTCCTCCTATCGCTAATTACTTCAATGGTCATTTAAAAGCATTTCAAACGGCTCCGTTGCTCCCGTTAATGACTCTTGATTTCATTGGGAATAGAAAACTTATCTATTGTGATACAGGGTTAATTCTTTTCTTGAGTAATCTGTACAGTGTAATGAAGACAGCATGATGTTGGAGTACGGGACCAAATGTGACTTGAAAGCTAGGAAGTGTGTGGCTCTGAATCACCGATGAGATTCAGAAAATCTGGCTCGGAAACCGCGTGAATTCTCCACCGATTTCCTCGGACTTTTGCCAGCCACACTCCTCCAAGTTTCCTTTGCTTTGTAGTTGCTCTAAAGTTTCGACTGTAGTACGTGTGACTTTCTCCGTGCTCCCATGAATATTCTGTGAGGATGAAGAGAGAATTATGATGATAATGAAGATGTGACAGATGAGATAAACAAATTCAAGAGAAAGGCATTTTACATTTGGTGATGACATTTGCATACTTCAACGTCCCTGAGAGAAATGAGGACAGAATGAATGAAGCACCCTTGGATTTGTCATTCTCTACAGCTGGATAGCCTCTAGCAAAGCTCACATTCCCAAGCTCTTAAAACAAAGTGTACTTGCACTCGCCTTGTGTATCTGCTGGACTTTTGTGCTTTCTTACTTGAGACAGCTGCTAATGACATCAGGGCAGTATGAGTCCTGACTTAAGTCACGGCTACTTTAGTACTTTGCATTTGGAATGCTGATGTGACACTGACTCAGCTTCTGACAAATTCATTCATTCTCACGACGCCTTTGAAAGCGGCAAGTCACTAACGGAAATTTGACATTTTCTAACCCTCTGCTAAATTCGCTGCAAATTTTGTTTGAATAGGTGCGAAAAGTATTTCCTGTGAGTGCTTATGATGGAGAAAGTTTTCAGTTGTGAATTGTGCACTGAGGAATTTAATTCTCGAGATGAATTAAATGACCATGCAAGTCAACATGCAGCACTCCCCAAGCGACCACCAAAACAATTTAAGTGCGATCTGTGTCGCTATGAAGCTAGCAAGAAATATCATTTGATCAGTCACATGGGAACACACACTGGTGAGAGACCATTCAAATGTACATCTGGTGGCTGTGAGATGGCATTCACACACGAGTCAACTCTCAAGAGTCACATCGAGTTCAAACACAGCGATGAGCGTCCGTTCAAATGCAACATCCCTGGCTGCAAGTACACCGCCAAAACATCTAAGAATTTGACCGCACACAAGAAAGTTCACATTATTGACAAGGCAATTGCTTGTTCTGAATGTGGTTACAAGACGACGAGGATCCATGATTTGAAAAAACACAGGATGCGTCTTCACTCCGGAAGAAGAGACTTCAAGTGCGGCCATCCACAATGTACGAAGTCTTTCAAGAGTTCCGTCGATCTTAAACTTCACTTTAGCAATCGGCACGAAAAACGGAACGTCCCATGTGATCATCCTGGATGTGACAAAAAATTTGCCAATTTCAACGCGCTGAAAAAACACAAACGGGATGTTCATTCCAAGAAAAGTCTCATGTGCTCCATTCTTACGTGCAGCTACTGCACAAATAATGCGAGTGACTTAGCACGCCACATGATCGTCCACGACGTGGGAAAAGAGAAGATTTCGTGTTCCATAGAAGGCTGCCAATACAGAGGGAAGAACACACTCGCCTTGGAAAGTCACATGCGACTTCACAAGACCCTTTTACCGTGTCCGGTAACCGGATGTGGTCACTATGCAACAGCCAAGAAAGCCCTCGAGGACCACGTTAAGCTTCACAATCCCTCGGACCGGCCATTTCAGTGCGCTTTGTGCTTCAAGTATTACCCAACGCTGAATAAGCTACAGAACCACTGTTTTGCTCACACAAATGAAAAGCCTTTTGCTTGTGGGCTTTGTGACTACGCAGCGTCTTTTCGGGGAACAGTTCAGAAGCACATTTCTTCCGTTCATGGAGGCATCAGGTTTCCTTTCATCATTCATCTTTTGGACGACCGTGAATGTCTGGACTGTAAAGTGACTTTGTCAACTGCACAATTTCTTGTTCACTGCAAGGATCACACGGTCCCAGTTGTGTAATGGGAACACAGCAAACAAATTGAGCAAGATCAACTTATTAAATTGATAACTTTAAGAAGACTTTCAATATCTTTTAAATTTTAAGCATTTATTGTAAGTAGAACGCAGTGATCATTGTATCCATAATTTTAATTTCCATATATTGAAATAAGTGAGATCTAATGTTTGTAAGTTTGTCCTTTGTTTACATTTGTAAATCTTGAACCTTCAAAATCACTTCTGTTGTTTACATCTAATGATTTGTTTAGGTTATTGAGTTATGTTTTGATTTTGATGTAACGCTTAATTAACTGAAGAACAACGTCACACAATAAGGAATTTAGTAAGCTTCCAAAAGCCACATGGAGCTATTTTAAAGCTAAAAGGTGCAAATTATCTGGTTTGAAAAACTTCCCTCAGTCACGCTGCAGAGGCAGCTTATGAAGAGAAGAACCCAAAGAAGTTGACATACTCTTTAGTTTGCCAAAGGTATGCGCACTCAGTACTCGTAATTCTCATCATGCCTGCAACAAAGTCACTTTTGGTGGAAAATGGTTCATTTGAAGTCAATTGATTTCTTACAGAATGCAACAGTCCTCCAGACGCAAGGCTCAGATGACATGGGAAGCTACTGGACTCATCTTGGTCGCCATCATCGGCGTAATACATATCAAGTCTCGAGCCTAAAATTCAATTGGAGAGAGAGGGACTGAGCGAGCAGTCTTACTCGACCAATTGGCTGTATCCTTACACATTGTCAAGGGATTTCCGAGGGTTCCTGCTTCCTGTTCGGCAACAATAAAAGGGTTCGACATGTGCATGTTCAGCACACTGAATCGTACAGGCGAACCTGATAACTTTAAGGCGTGGTGCAAATCAAACCATGTGGATTTAGAATTTTCTCTTGATACCTTCAGTTGACTTTTATGTTAAATTTATCGTTTTATTTCAGCCTGTTATGATTTAAAAGTAAGAGAAAAATAAAAATAAATAAATTTCAAGAAGGCTTTTTGCATATGTCGACTTTGAAATCTTTATAACAATGTCTTTATCCGTGTTTCATTCTACTCATAGCAACCAACCGCCTTCCATTGTAAACTTTACACATGCACTAACAGTTTCCACACGATAATAATACATTTGATTTTAGATTCCTGAGTTATGATTGTTTTTGAAGCCGTGTTTCTTGGTACAAAATATTCAAGTATGCACGAGTGGGCCAAAAAACTTACGTGGGGGTTCAATTTTGGAATGTTTAACGTTGTCAGCGCTGCAGCGCTGTATGCTACAATACATTGACTTTCACTATGACTTTTATTCACAATAACTTTGTCTAAGTTAATTTTAAGCTAACATAGTCATAAGTAACTTATGGTCCCTTTGAAATGGGAAGGACCGTAGTCCTTCAATCTAAATTCGTAAATGGATGACAATGATGAGAAATGTGGATGATGCCAGCAAGAGCTCAATATATGATTGCAAATCTTCGGGATATTGAGTCAGCAGTCGGACTGCACAGCTTGAAGACCATTTTTGATATATTCATTGTTATATTTAAGTTATCGGCCACCTCGAAACTTGCTCTTCTTTGTTACTGTCCACCAAAGTCCACCGATTGCGCAGCATCGGCAAGATACCTGTCAGTCGGATATAAATTTCATGAATCCACCCAATCCTAAATAGAAGGAAAATTGATACGTTTTACAAGAATGAAACCGGCTAGTCTTGTTCAATTGAATTATGACGCAACAATAAGCACACACCTCCATTTCAATGGATTTGTTCCATGTTCTCTATTGCTTTTGAACTTTGATCGCTAGAGCACCAATTTTCTTCAGCTCGACTGCAATGTTGCCCAGCTCAGAAACCCACACGAGAGATTCCGTGTGAGAAACTGCACTGGGCTCTTGCTTGCTCAAACTCAAGACAAGGAACGTCAACCTTTACTGCATGACAGTTAGCTGAATACTGTTGAATTTCAATCGCCTGTGTGCTCTTCTGGATCTCAGTGGGTAGGCAAAGTATGTACAGGGTGTGTCAGAGAAGACTTCACACTTTCAAAATTGAATAACTTCACGAGTTTAAGAGCTACTGACATGATGGGTACCAATTCTGAAACTAGAGTCTTGGGGTAATTGTTGGATCAAACAATCATCAAAATCAGTCAACAATTGGCTGAGATATGCCAATTCGCCCTATTTCTAAAACAGCTGGCACGATTTTTCAAAATTTTGTGTTGCCTCTTGAGGTCACCTTCTGATGACAGAAACACGTTCTCTGAACTCTCAGCTTTCGAACGGTGTGCTTCACAAGTCTCTGCGGTCATTATTTTGGAAGATACAGGCACTCAAAGTTTTCAAAATGGCCAAAAATCGCCCGTAAAACACATGTTAAAATCGCGATTTTTTCGGCGAATTGGCATATCTCAGCCAATTGTTGACCGATTTTGATGATTGTTTGATCAAACAATTACCCCAAGACTCTAGTTTCAGAATTGGTACCCATCATGTCAGTAGCTCTTAAACTCGTGAAGTTATTCAAGTTTGAAAGTGTGAAGTCTTCTCTGACACACCCTGTACAGAGTTCATTGACTGCAGCATCAGCAAAGGATGTCAATTTAATTTAATTTCAACTTATTTTTCACAGTTGAAAATTTTAATTTCACTTTTAATTCGCCCGCGCGCAAAAAAATCACAGCTCAACTTTTGCAATCATTTGGTCCGATATCCCACCGCCAGAAAGTTTTCAAATTTTCAAATGAGTTTTTTCAAAACGTCAAATAGTTTCGAGCGCCATCGTTCTCGCATCGCCCCACAAGCAGAAATAACATGTGCACAAATACATAGAGTAGTCCAACTCTATGGACTCCTACCAGCACGTTACTTCTGCCACAAAACACCAACTTTTCACCACCATATTTTAGCCCACCCGCCCACCGGAAAACCTTCCGAAAATACATTTTCTTGCACTCCGGAATCTCAGCTGTCACCTCCAATCAACATTTTCTCCCTGGACCACTCCTGGGCAGCGCCCTGTGGTTGTAAAAACAGACCAAATTCTACCCTAACCTGATGCGCCCGATTTAAGAAGTCGCTCGTAATAAGCATTACGGCGACTAAAAAGTCAACATGAAGCTTCAACTCGTTTTTCTTTTCGTCTTTGTTGGACTCTTCTACGTTGTTGCTGGCCAATGTAAGTTTTACAACGGAAATTTCAACTTAAATAAGTATATAAAAATATTAATCGGTTTTTGAATTTCCTCTCATACTTCAAATTTGCTTATTTTTCGGAATTCAGTTGGTTCAAACACATGCACTTTGGTTTTGTTTTCCATTCCAATTGAATTCATTTTTTAATTCGTTATTTATTTAGTTCTCTTCAATTTATGTACTTTGGAGTTCTCCACTACAATCCTGATTAAATTTTAATGCTATTTAGTTAATTTTATTTTTCAAGAAGTCTTGTTTTGTTTGGTCTAGATTGCAGGTTCGTGGGCTGCCAGCCCCGCCGCAACATACACAAGTGTCCGCAGGGCACCTGGGAGGACGAAAATGATGGAAGTAGCTGCCGCCCGGATCAGGTTAACGTCAAATGCTGCGGGCAATGGGGATAGGCTTGGAAACAATCAATTTGTACCAGATGGCCATGAACGTTTGCATGCTCAAACTATTCTAAATTCATATTTTTAAATTATTTGGAGCATAAATATTCAATTGAGCAGTGAAAATAGTTCAGAGAACAAGCTCTGCAAATTGTTACATCCATTGCAAAATCACTATTTAGGACAATCATTTAAGGGAAAATTTTCCGGCGCTAACGACAGAACGAGGACACGATGACATTATGTTCACCAAAAAAATGCATTTTTCCTTCCCGAACTACGATGCCAAAGAGTAGAAGGGTGAACCTTTTCGCTGACGCGCTAGCTCCGCTGCTCCCGTACGCCATATTGAATCCCAAATTCAATCCTGCGCTCTCGATAATTCGCAGACTATTCATCAGAATATTTTGTTGAATACATCAAACAATTAACCCAAGGCCGAAACTTTATCACTTACCCCGTTAAAAGTTCCTTT
>JAQIWI010003124.1:0-10736 GCA_034698825.1 Deuterosminthurus bicinctus
GAATCTCTATGAGGGTTCTACTCATACTGAAGGCCAGGCAAATTGATGAAAATGGGATAGCAAGTTAATGTTTGTGTCAAATAATAGTAATTAAAAATTATTGTAAAAACGTACCAAGCCAGGAAGAAAATATTTTAATGCTTCTTTAATACCAGAAAAGTTGTCACCTTTGGACTTGCATGCTTCCCGTTCTTCGGAGAAATTCTCTAGCCCTTTCTAAATGACCAACATGTGATGGTTACAGTTGTCCAGTGGTGCCAGAAAATTATTAAACGTTGCTGTCTGCAGTAGCTTTTAGCTTAAATAAACGTTAGCATTACCTGCTACACTGTTGTAGAAGTTTTTGCGTTGTGTTATAGAACAGATTCAAAGTCGTAAGTTAATTCAGAATAAAGAAATACTAAGTTGATATTAAAACTGGATTTCGTATCCACGTGTTCTTGCCGTTTTGTTTGCATGCTACATTATCCGTAAATCCTGCAAAGAGATGCCAGGAATGTGATGACTCGATTCATATTATATTTATGACCAACAAAGTTAGTGACCTCAGTTTCAAGATAATTTTTTGAACTTTGAAGGCTACTTGTCACTTAAAGAATGAAGTATATTTGTCTCGAAAAGCAGATTCCATGTTTCAAGGAATAATAACTGAAGAGTGTACCAACCTTTATGACATGAGCGACAAAGCTTCTGCGGTATTTGAAACTTGTGTTATTCTCTATAAAAGTTATGATTATGATTGCCTTGGCTAGTCTGTTACTATCGATGAGAATTCAGGTCATACTGCTGAATTGAGCGAGTGGGACTTTGCTCGTAAACTGAGCTCCGTTCATGCTTGTTGTCGTCAGAAAACTAGGAATTCAAACTGACGGTGAATGCTTATATTCGCCCTCAAGTGTGGCCTGTTCAGCAGAGGCATTAGCCCCTTGCCCACGATGACTCGTCGATTTGTATTTTAGGAGTTATCAGCGTCCGAAGTTGAAAAACACCCATAAAAAACATGTTAAAATCTAACCTGTTTCTTTTACTTCAAATATGCTAGCCAATTGGGAAGATTTATTTGTGGGCATTGGGTACAGCAACAAAATACCCCTAGATTCTGGTTTCAAAACTTACATTCAACTTGCTGTAGCCCTAGAATGCCGGCAGTTATTCACGGAAAAATGTGCGTACCTTACGTTTGCCAACCCCGTTTATAAAATAAAATTAAACTGAACCTATGAAAAACCTTAGGCTGTATTCTAGAGTACTTAAATTTTACTACACAGCTAAAAAGTTACGTTTTTAGGCAACGATTCACTATTAGATTACGGTTAGTCGTGGGTTATCCTCGAGCTACGTTTTTCTCGTACGGCGTTGTTTTATTACGCGAGTACGTGAGAAAATTATTGAGTGGCTCCTAAATAAAACAACTACTTTTGTTGTTTCAAGACTCCAATGGAGACGATATTATTGCTGAAATAATTCCCCAATTACGAGTTTTCATGCAATTGCAGGTTTTTGTGCGGACTGAGTGCTCACTGTGCCTATTAACTTAGAATACACATGCAATGTTAACGTGAAACATTACGCGGTTAATCTTCCTCCATGGTATGGTTGCTAGTGCAATTACAGAAGTAACAACTAAAGGCTCAACAAACCGTTCAGTGGAATAACAACCATCTTGTTCTTAAAAGAAAACATTCCCTTTGCAGTTCCTTCATCTCATCAGAATATTACAGCCAGGAAACTTTTGCCCCGAGGCAAACTACATTTAAAGTAATTCAGTTGCGTGAGTTGCCAGAATATGCAGTACAATAAATCGACTGTACGTGCTTCTTCTTCTCGTCAGAATTTCAGCATCAATTGAGGCAGCTGAAATTCAGTCGGCTAGTCGGAACATTGATCCACAACAACAGAACCTTACGGAAAATTTTAAAAAAGTACTGGAAGTTTACGACCATTCATTTCGGCCAGACCACTTTGGACCACCACTGCGAGTTCCAACGAGCCTATATATTGCAGAGATCCCGTCTACATCAGAAGTTGACATGGAATTTAGTATGGACTTATATCTACGTCAGTCTTGGACCGACGATCGACTACAGTTACCTGACAACATCACAGCAAACGACTACATTCCGTTTGGGCATGAACTCCGACAAAAGATTTAGACACCGGACACATATTTTTTCAACGAAAAACATTCCATTGTGCACTCTGCTACTGTACCAAATTTATACTTTGCTTGGTATCCAAACGGCAAAATCATAAGTTCCATTCACTTGTCCCTCACTTCAAGCTGTCCCATGAATTTGGTCTATTTTCCCATGGACTACCAGATCTGTAGCATTGCTTTGGAAAGCTATGTCTATAACGCCAAGCGAGTAAACTATGAATGGGACTCCAGAAATTCGATGAAATTTGGTAAGAACGCTTTGGGACAACTTCAGAACTACCGGCTCATGTCGTACAGACAAAGCAAATGGCTGCGAGAGTATTCAACTGGAAACTTTAGCTCTTTAATGTGCGAGCTTCTCTTATCGCGATACTTGAGTTATTACGTGATGCAGATGTATCTTCCGTTAGCCCTCACCGTGGTCATCTCTTGGTTCCCGTTCTGGATGGGAGGACAAACGGACTGGGAAAGAATCGCTATTGGAGTTACAACAATCCTAACAATGACGTCACTCATTCGTTCCATACAGCAAAGCTCGCCCAAATAAGTGTCGTACATAACGGCCATGGACGTGTACACGCAAACGAGCTTCTTAATGGCCTTTGTGTCCCTACTGGAGTCTGGTGGCTTTGAATACCGTTTTGATCAATTCTACGTTGACAAAACGAAGCACATACTCTGCAGAGTACGTAGCACTGGAGAAGGGGATCTTGAGCATTTTTTTTGAAGCCAAAGGTCTCAACCTGTTATTTTTGTAGACATTTTAGCAGTATCAATTATTAACTTTGATGATATGGCAATCTGTTTTTAGATTTATTGCTACTTAGCAGAGTCCTTCCAAACGAATCTTTGATGCTGCCGTATGCCAAACTAAGCGAAGAGGAGTTTAAATTTACTTCAACGATCAACGACGGTACTTAGCTTATGCTCAGTAATTCTGCAAGAATGCTTTGGGGTAATGTCATTCAAAGACCACTCGAATCTTTACTTTATTATACTAGTCCTACTTTTATTTTGCTACAAGAAATTATGGGGGGGACATGTCCCCTTGCCCCCCCCACGTTACGGAGCCACTGACCACAGACCACAGCAAGACAGCGGAACTGTAAAGAACGAATAACAATATGATTCACGACGATTTCAGCTCTCCCAATAGAAATGTAAGTCATTTTTAATTAATTCTTTTTTAATTAAAATAAATTTAAAGAATTAAAGTAAAAATACGTATTAAAAATACTTTCGCACATATCCATCAAGAATCGCAAGTCTTTGCCTATTCATGGAAACTATAGATGGTAATGTATCGAGTGGGCAGTCTCATCATGCGCAAGCGCTGGCAAAAGAGCTAATTTTGCTTGTGCCCGTGCTTTCACCAGCAAATGGTTTCAGTACCAATTGAATTCTGAATAAATTAATCAAGCATTCAATAAACACAAATAATTCTTGCTGTTAACTCTGATTTATACCAGACATTCCCCTTCCACAGGATACATCATTCTTAAGTTCATCCTTGTTCAAAATGCTCTCAAAACTACAACCATTTCAATCGGACTTAATTGTATCAGATTTTGACGCCATTTGTTACTTTTAAAAATGCGATCAATTGAGAACGGGATAAGACTCGAGCTGGAGGTTTCTTAACATCAAGAACAATCAATCAGTTGCAAAGTAAACTTCGGCGCTCTCCACAAAGTAACTAGAAGTTCAGCCTTCTTAGTCATTTGAAATCAAGTGCTAAACAAGCAAAGAATTCGGATTTGGATCAAAAGTCATGAAGTAACAAAGTAACCAACTACTATCGCTAAGTAACTACTCTTTAATTTGAATATTCAAAATGCAAGCTCAAGCGCAATAACCGTATTTATATAAAAGTCAACAAACTCGGGTGTAGTTTTTCTACTAATTTTACGAAAACCTCCTTCAGCAAGTGCCACATCCTGCACAGATTTAATCCGTTGCTTAAGCTCTCTCCTGGACATTCCGGCATGCGATTGTGACGTCAATTTGACCTTTTGCAAAACATTGCCCATCGTAATACACGTACGCATTCCCACAACAAAGAAGATAAAATGTGATTGCGTCTACAGCAACGAGCGCCATCGCTGCCGAAACCAAATCCATGATTCCAAATCTCAAAACATAAAAGATTCCAAGAACAGACCATGTAAATGATACAATTTTTCCCGCATAGAAACAGTTGGAGAAAACGTGATTGTCTTTGAACTCTAAATGAAATAATCTGAACCTGAACATTGTAAACTCCTTCGGCCGTTCTATCTTAAATATTTTTTCCAACGTACAACGTTCTTTGTTTGTCTTGTACAACATCGAATTACAGTTATAACATCTAACATTCTAATCGGTATTGTTCACATTCGGTATTGTTCCCCTTATGCATAAGGGGACCATCAAGTCCATCTATCTTAAATAAAGGACACCCCCGCCCCACACTCGGAATGCAAAGTTGGCAACTTATGAAAAAATCTGAAAAAAATTAGGCTTATGCTCCATCAAGCAATGCGAGGAGTTAAAATGGGCAGTATTTCTGACTTAGTTTACGCCATCCATTTCTGTCATTATATTTTGCCAGCTTCCTTAATTTCACGTATATATCATGGAAAGCCTCATTAATTTAGAGCTAACTCGGAAAACCTTGAGTCAAATTATATCGATTCGAATATCAACTACTGCTTTTGATGCTGGAAACGAAGCCATATTACGGTTTTAAGACCAAATATAGTTGTTGGGACATTAATGTTCGGAAAAGTTAGTAATGGCGGCAGGCGAAGGACCAGCTAATCGTTATTAGCAATCGTACGTGTTTATTAATGTAAGGCGACAGTTCATGTCCCACTAGAGCGTATTGTAAGTACGACTTGACAGGTTAGTGAGTTAGAACCGACTAAATGATAGAACAGTTAGTGTAGCTATGTTAAACTATTTTAAAGTTTAACAAATAGATTGTCGACTGCTAGTTTAATAACTAGCCTATCGTAATTATGGCAGCAACAACAGTAGTATTTATATTAATTCGTCTATTTGGCTTATCGCTCTTACAACATCAAAAAGCTATTTATAGTGAGATGCTAGTTACATTGAGCACAATGCTTTGTAGTGCACTACATTAACGTGGTTACCTCTTGATAAAGTTCTCTGTGTCCGCGAAAATCATGTATCCGCTGATGAAGTGAAGCCGCCCATTGAATTCTCAGTTCAAGTTTCGATATGCAAAATCTTGCTTCATCAATCCGGATTACGATTCAAATTCATTTGATTGTCCGATTTAAATCGAACTGTAATTGAAATTCGAATCCGCATCACAGTTTTCAACAAAACCATGCACTCTTTTCGTCTCACATACGCTGTCTGAGCTATTTTAAAAGTAATTGACGCGCCTAAGATCAATCCAAATAGCGTTATAATTTCTAATATTACTGAGTCGGTCATGTTGATCGGAGCAAACTCCTCAGAAACCTCCGAAAATTGCGGATTCGGATATAACGTGTCTCGAAAGTCCCGTTCAGTTTGAATTTTGCTCTTTTTCAGGTAAGTCTGATACCAGTATTCCCACAGCCCACTGTCTTTCAGTCTGCTCAAGGATTCAACTACATATTCACCTTGAGGAATGGAAACAAGTAACCATTCTAGCTGTGGATGAATCTTTTCTGGCAGAGCATTATAGTTTTTGGAGTAGACTTCCGTCAAGATCTCACTTATTGGCTCCACATCTTTTGACTCGACGACATATGCCCATTTCGTGAGTGTGAAAAAAATTCGAAATTCTTCGTCCTGCATATCCCAAATAGTTTTCCTTTGAAGAAGTGCTGATAGCCTTGAAAATGTGCTATTAAGATTCTCGCCACTCTCAAATCCGCTCTCGTTACTTACAAGATAAAAATCGCCGTAGCTTGCATAGAATGACATTTGCCGGTTCTGTAGGTCTTCGAAGGTCTCGTTAACATACTGAATACTGGGTGCGACCCGCTGGCTTTGTAGAAGTGACAGATACATGACCGTTGAGAACCAAACAGAAATTACCCAGATATTGTAGAGAAGCTTTAGCCTACTACTACGGTAGGGACAAGATTGACTGATAAGTACGGCCAGAAGGCTGATTATAGATTGAATAAATTCACTAAAATGATACTTTTTCGTGCGCATTGGCGCAATCAAAAACACAAATCCAATAATGAGGAACAGTTCCAATGTCCCGCATGCCCCAAAAAGACTTTTCGCAGTTAAGGGGTTGTAGCTTGTTGTTGAATCAGCTCCATATATTATGACAAAATGTAATGATGAAGACAGACTCAGTCCTGCATAATACCTGCTTGTAACAAATTTAGCGTTGATTAATCCCACGACTGTATTATCAAAATAACCGCTGTCTCCGTTGCGTAATCCTTCGATGGTAATATTGACGTGGGCAATGAGCTCAAAAAGGGGAATATAATATATTTTAGCCACAAAGAGATCCATTAAATCTCGAAAGCGACGGTTCACAAAAACGGGTTTCAGGCTTTCCCATTCCGTTCCATATTGTCCTATAATGGACGTTTTTGCCAATCCAAGCATAAAAACTTGGGTGCTGTAAGCCTTTCGCCATTGAACCTGAATAAGATTTTTTACTTGTTCGCTAGAGAGGTAGCTTAGCACTTGCAAGTGATTGTTTTCGGCAACGGGCTCAATGCAAGCATAGCGATCCGTCTGATCACATCTCATGCGGACTGCTCGGAGAGACTCTAACTGTATCACATTATTCTCGAAGCCACGAAAATTGTATTTGAGAAAAAGGAGCTGCGACGGTGTATTGTAGTAATTTTTCTCCTTTTTCTGCATGACCGAAGGGTCTTCTTGACTGGCGTCGTATAGTTCACTGCAGAAGAGAAATATGCTGTCATTCATCTGCTCGTCGACAAAATCGTCATTACCTTTATTAACAGATGTGAAGTTGAGAAGCATTTTCAGCATAACATTTTTCGATTTCTTAACAATTGTCGGCGGAAAAATAACGTACATTGATTTTCCTCGAGAAAATTTTAGAGTCGGTCGGCTCAAAGAATGAGACCTTAGCCAGAGCTCCACCGGTCGAACTTGTTTCTGTGATTCTGTTATCAAGGCTTGAGCGAGGCTTGGGAAGGCTTCCCATCTACTGGTCCAAACAACGAGGGGAAAATCCTTGAATCCATGAATTAAATGAGAGGCGAGTTCTGTTGAAGGTAGGAATGTTTGAGGGGAACTTGCAGCTAACGTGATCGCTCCACAGATGTTTAGCAGTAAACTCGAAACAAGCATCCTCGGGATTGTTCAGTTTGATTGGTTTTTAATGTAATTTATTAGCTTTTGAAGCATATAGTTGGTTATGCGGTTTTAAAAATTGGCAGTGTTTCTTAAAGTAGTGTTTAATATCGAATGTAGAAGTAAAGAGTTAAATTTGTAAGCTGTATTTGTTTTGCAAAGCAAACAGTCCTTTGGACAAATATCGAGTTTCGTGGGTAAATATCGCGACTGTAAACAAAAGAATATTTTCCTTCCTCAAAGCATAAACGACAGTCTACTGTTTTATTTTTATTACTTACTAGTAGGCCCGGTTCACATATAGACAGCGATTTGCCATTATCGCTGAGCGGCGACGACGAGAAATCGCTGTCGCCAACCCTTTCACATCAATAGCAAATCGCTGCAGTTCTCGTCGCTCGCGTGAAATTTATCGCCGTCGATGATATCAAAATCATTTTGATTATTTTCACTAATCGCTAGCGACTTGCTGATTATTTAACTATTTTAAATTACTTTGATATGCTCTTTCTAGCCAGAAAACGGGAGTCCTCGGTTATTTTCAATTTAGGTTCGAATATAAACTGTTTCATAAGGTTTAATGTGCAACAGCACAAGAAATAAGCTGAGCTCTTGGTGCAAATATTTCGGTAAATTTCATTTGAACAGTGCAAAACCTAAGAAATTTAATCATTTTTTACCCAAACCTCCAGTATTGTCAATTTGTAGCTAAATGAAGGTGCTCGAAATTACAAACTTTGTGGAAAATCTGGTTGAAAAATTCGTGATTATTCATTCAACTGTGACCGTAAAACTGTACTAAATCTGTAATTAAGATGGTTTAGGGGTGTCATTAAGTCTGTTTAACTCCTACTGTGAACTATAATCTGTGAATTAAACGCGAAAAATCACAGCGACCGTGATCGCGACCGCGACGGCGACTAAAATCGCCGTCGCCAAAAATTTGTCACTGTCGCTGTTAAAATCGCAGTCGCTTTCTATGTGAACCATTAGATCCCGTATTTTTCTTCATTTACGTGTAGAAGAAAACAAGATAATGGCGCTGGTTAGTTTGCGATACACCAATTGCTTTACGTCAATCAAGTTGTGGTAGTGGTATGCATCTGCGGTTATGCGTCAGTTGACAGAACGGACACTTGACCGACTAACAGTTGGTAGAGGTAAGGAAAGCGCCGCTCAATGGGATTTTACATAAAGATTTGACATATGAAATTAACATTGTAAACTCCCATATGTAAAATCTATATGTAAAATCCGCCGAAAATCCCGCACTGTCAAAGCTTGTATGTAAAATCCCGCACAGTAAAATCTCACAGGTGTAAATGCACAGGGTAATTTATTTTACCCTGCGTATGCCCTGAATATTTAAAGCAAATCTGCTGACCCCTGCAGCATCACGCGCAACAGTACAGAAAAGAATGCCGGACCCCTCACTGATCCGAACTGGGCGTGCCGATTCATCCCAGATTTTGGCACCCTCAACTAGGGCAAATGGCCTTAGTTTCGAGTAAATTTTAAATCTGTAGCTTGTACCATTTGCAACCTAACAATCAGTTATACATTTTGACCCTATGGTGCTTATGATTTTGACAAATTACTGTATGTGAAAGGTGTGCATGCAGCAACTGCCTCAATGGGCTCCTCTCAAGCTAGGTTTTTCTCCTACTGCGGTGTATTATTGTTACATGAGCACATGAGAAAAGTATTTGAGTCGCTCTAAAATGAAGAAACTCCTTTTGTTGTTTTAAGACTCCAATGGAGGCGCCTTCATTACTGTAGACATTAATAATTAGAAGTTTTCATGTATTGCAGAGTTTCGTGAGTATTCAGTGCTCTTTGCCGCTATTGACTTAAAATATACATGCAACGTTCACGTGAAACTAATGCGGTTAATGTTTCTTTATCGTTGCTATTGTAGTTCACAGATAAACAACTCACTTAAATGTTAAATAAATACCGAGAAGTTACAATGGTATGTTATGGCATGTCTTGCAAACAATGATCAGCTCCAGTAAAAATATTAAGTGATAATTAATACTAAATAGACAAAAATCCATTCAATTCAATACCAATCAACTGGTTCTTTGAAGAAAGCATTCCCTTCGAATTTCCTCATTCTTATAAAAATATCACAGCCAGGTAACATTTGCTCCGAGACAAGCTAAATTCAAAATAATTCAGTTGCGTATGTTGCCAAAATGTGTAGTGAAATAAACGGAATACGTGCTTTTTCTTCTCCTCAAAACCTCGACATCAAGTGAGGCAGCTGAAATTCAATCAGCTACTCGGAACTCTGATCTGCAACTGCAGAACCTGACGGAAATTTTAAAAAAGGTATTGGAGCATTATGACCATTCACTTCGTCCAGACCATTTTGGCCCACCACTCCAAATATCAACAAGCTTGTACATAGCAGAGATCCCTAATACATCAGAAGTTGATATGGAATTTAGTGCGGACATGTATATACGTCAGACTTGGATCGACGCTCGACTACAACTACCTGACAACATTACAAAAGACGACTACATTCCGTTCTGACATAAACTCCGGCAAAAGATTTGGACGCCTGATACGTATTTTCCCAATGAAAAAAACTCCCATTGGCACTCTGCCACAGTACCAAATGCATTTTATCACTGGTATCCAAACGGAAAAATTATAAGTTCCATTCACTTGACCCTCACATCAAGCTGTCCCATGAATTTGGTCTACTTTCCCATGGACTACCAGATCTGCCGTGTCGCTTTGGAGAGCTATGCCTATGACGCCAAGCGAGTAAACTACGAGTGGGACGCTGCATATTCTGGGAAATTTGGTGAGAATGCTTTGGGACGACTGCAAAACTATCGGCTCATGGCGTACAGACAAACCAAATGGCTGCGAGAGTACTCAACTGGAAACTTTAGCTCTTTAATGTGCGAGCTGCTCTTATCACGGTACTTGAGTTATTACGTGATGCAGATGTATCTTCCGTTAGCCCTGACCGTGGTCATCTATTGGTTTCCATTCTGGATGGGAGGGCAAACGGACTGGGAACGAATCGCTATTGGAGTTACAACAATTCTAACAATGACGTCACTGATTCGCTCCATACAGCAAAGCTCGCCCAAAGTGTCGTACATAACGGCCATGGATGTATACACGCAAACGAGCTTCTTCATGGCCTTTGTGTCCCTACTGGAGTCAACCATTGCATTGTTGGCTATTTGTGCAAAAGGAAGATGCAAGTGTCAGATGTTATTGATGTGCTACAATGTAGATGGCAAGCTTCTCTTGGCAA
>JAQIWI010003125.1:0-10734 GCA_034698825.1 Deuterosminthurus bicinctus
GTTTTTTCACGTTTTACGTAATCTTTATTTGGATTTAATGAAGCATACAGACAATACAGAGTAAATAAACATGACTGCTTGAGTCTGTGATTTGGATGACTTAAGTTGATCGGTTCTTATTACTTCGATTTCCTAAATTATTCTTGCAATAAAACTTAGTAGCTGCCAATTGTCTTTAAGTGAGAGTTCTTCAAGGACTCCCTAGGAGTTCTGGAATATTTTTCGCAATAGCCACAGCATTGGGCACTTTTAGGTGCACACATATAGCCATGTAAACTGGCTGACAAACGCCCGCACGCGCACGGGAGCCGAGCAAGCATAGCCAGAAAGCTGGGACCCGACTTTTTATTTGACACCGAATGTCGTCGACACAAATTAAGATAGTCGTTGAAGTTCCACTCAATTGCCATTTCAGACAAAGGGACCACAGCACAGCCATTTTTTCTAAAGCTGACACAAGCGGCACAACATCTCGACATGCCATAAGTAGCCTTGCTTTAAACATCCTTTGGACTCACATGAAACTTGGAGCTTCGACGTTCCAAAGTTTATTCACCAGTGAGATTTTAAGGAGCTTCGTGTTGGAGAGATCCTCCATTATCATCCTACGCATCTGGACATAATAAAACATGGTGGTATTTGTGCATTAAATAGCTTTAAAAATGAATTGAGGCAATTCAAAGTAGCACAACATACCTCCACTAGTAGCAATTCCATCATATATAACAATTTTTTGTAACGCTCCCCCTTACACGCTACCATTTTTACATGCTAATTTCCGTGAGAAAGTCTCATTCTTTGGTCGCAAAAATCTCTTACATTTTAACGTAGGTCTCACTGGATTTGTCCCACTTACTCCCACGTTTAAGGCCATAAGAAAATTCATATGAAAAATGATTTTATTGAAACCGCTACAATGTTTGTAGCGAGCTACTTTTCTGCATGAACAAGCTGCAAATACTACTTCACATGTAAACGGTGCACCGTTAAACCGCGGTGTACCAGTTAAACCAAAATTTGAAAAGCCGCACGAAATTTTATTGGCCTTTCATGGATTATTACGTACATGTCAAGAATTGACGATAAAGTTCAAGTTTGTTTCGCAGGTGCATTAAAAAGAGCCAGATGGTAAATGTTTCCAGCGGTGTTGAAAATCGTTGTCAATTCTTTACCAGAATATCTGTTCACACTTTGAATACTATTGCTACTTACATTACTAAAATAGATCTTGTGAGCATCAACTTGAATTCCACAAGGTCTTGGACCCTCCAGGTCCACAATTGTTCGAATGCTGCCGCTATTATGATCAATGGGTCCTATGGTACTTCGATCTACCCAGTAAATGTCGTTATTTAAAGATTCATCTAGTGTTATGCCTTCAAGGCAAACGAATCGAGTTGAAACTGTTGCAGGGTTGCTGCCGTCAAGGTTGGCATGGACGAGAGAAGTTGTACTGCTCCAGAATCCCAAAATGCGATTGCTCTTAAGAGAGTGATATTACTAGAAAAGTATTTGGGATAGACGGGACAATGACATGGCGTCCCAGTAGGGTCGTGAAGCTGCATGTGACTTTTCCAACTGAAACTTGAGTGCCCAACAACGTAGCCACAATCTTCTGCTGGACAAGGAAGATTGACTTTGTGACTTTGCATGTGCTGGTTCAGATGCTTCCGACGTGATGTCTGAAAGGTACAACCTTTGTATGCTCAAGGAATCCCGCTACCCTAGCTAGAATTTGATTTTACGAAGGCAACAACTGACTAAGACTCAATTAGAGACTCAAGGGGCAGGCTGATTGAATTTAGTGAGCTAGCAAATGAAAGTGGAACCCGAGGACGATGGCAAGTTGTCATATGCAGATTAGAGATTATGCAAAAGTTCAATTGATCTGTGAATTAAACACTTGATTTTATTACCCAAACTGAAAACAATTCAAAATCACAGAAAATGATTCAATTTTTTATCGGACCAGAAACTTGCTCAGTATCATCAATCATATATGGAGAGCGTTCAACCTGCAATCGCTTCATACTCTTGTCTTTTTTTTGATTGAGCACATCTGAATTTAATACGATCGAATAAAATTGAGAATTTCCAAAGCTGAACAATTACTCCTGACTGCATAATATCAGTCATTCATGAATACACAGTGAATGCAAACCAAAAGCTGCGTGCCAATGACCCCTTTGTGATACCGCAGAGGTTGATGAACTAACTGTAAAAACCACAGGGAACTCTTACTGTAGGCATCACGTTTGAAACTCAAATCTTAATGAAGTCGCACGTGGAAAGGATGGCTGCCCATTTATATTAACCCACTGCAAAATGAAATTGTCTACAAAAATATTTTATCGATGACTGCAGATTTATAGTAGCATGCAAATAAATTGTGGCAACTGAATTGAAATGTTCAATGCACAGTTTGCATGAGGGCATTTAGAACTGTGCTCATGTTACATTGAATGAAAACTGTGTAGAAGCAGACGCTAGCCCCAATTCTGCACCTGACGTCGCTGGAATGCATTTGAACTTATAATGAGCTAGCTTTTATTTGCCATATGGGCGACCTCACTTTATGAATCCCTACAATGAGTCGATGTGGCGAGGTCAGAGGTTGGAAATTGGAGCACAAGTTCAAGCTTGTCACTATTGTGGCTGCAAAAACGAACATTCCAAATTGCCTTTTCAGTTTGTGCATTGGATGTCCGATGGGACGAACTAAAATTTATTCAGATAAACTCCATGAGTTAAGATGGCCTTTGACAGAAATCGAACTAAGACAAAAAGTTAACGCTCCCTTTTGAATATAGTGAATGAGGCCATGGATGCATAATTATGTGATAGTGATGACGCAGACACCGGATTTGTATGTTTTTACATATCTCCCAAAGCTCATTGTATCGGTCCGTAGCTTTGGATTTTGACGTTTCATGCATAATAATGGCGATTTAGCCACATTTTATTTTACATATTGGTACATATTTCGAGCTTTTTTACATATACATATGTACCTACACATTTCACCACTTTTTACGTACATGCGACATATTTTCAAGATTTTTATGCTAGGACTAAAAAAAGGACGCTTGTTACATAAAAATGTTTAATAATTCATCCATCAAAATCCATAAAATGTTTCAGTATCGTCATGCAGTCCCTTTGACAAAGCAAGTGGTTATAACTAGCTGAGTTGGCTGAACATTTTTTTGTCTTTTATCTCGTTAGTTTCGTTTTCACAAAAAGTTTTCAGGTTTGGCCTAAACCCAAAAGCTAAATACATCCTGATATCGTTGCAACAAAATAATGAAAGTACATAAAAAATGCATTTTTGAATGCCAATACGAAAATAATTTTTTTGAGTTTTATAACACCGACGTGTAATTCATAGTTGCTGGGAGGTCTATACTGCAGGTGACAGCATTGAATTGTGACGAATATCAGCTTCATCATTGGAAACTCGAATAGCTTACCAAAAAAATGCCGTTTTTTCATTTAAAAAAAATTGTTTCACAAGAATTTCATTTTGGACCTAGCTCTTTGGTATTGTCTAGACATTACTTTTCGGGATCTATTCAGAAGTACAATATCACCCTTGTACTAAAATTTTCTTAAACAGTAACTACTTTAAAAGGGGGAGTTTCAGCATGGCAAAGAACTTACTGAGTAATCAAAGGAGGATTCTAAAAGTCCGAAAATATCGAGGTGACTGCAGAACGCGATTAAAATTTGTGCAAAATAATGATAGTAACTACGTAAACTTAAAGTTCTCACGATAAACAATGATATTTGAAGACAAAATTTCGTAAATATATCCGTAAAATGAAAGAAAATTGGTACATATTGCGGTACATATTATCAACAATTTTTGTAAATATTTACATACATATTTTGAGCAAATCGGGTACATACATATCCGGTGTCTGGTGATGTGCATTTCATTGTAGTGGAAGCCTGCGTTTAGGTTGGCAAAAACGTGTACGCAAAGTGAGAATTCAAGTCCACGAACATGTAGAATTGTTGTGATATTTTTATTTCATTTGAATTTCAGGTGGCGGTTGTTTGTATTCATATGTCACGAGTGGTAAGGGTCGTATTCCAAAGAGCAGATACGAACACACTACGACGATTAGAAACGAAACAGCTCCGCGTTGCGTCAACGTACATTTGCGGTCAAGAAGTCCTAAGGCTGTATGGCAACTAGAACAACTCTTCCTAAACTGCAATTTTACCGCATTACTGCTACTAAACAATGTTCTCCATCAGTACTACTGCACTAAGCCAAGAACCACCAGGAACTAAAAGTGTTTTGGCTAGCAAAATTCTATATTATATTTTGTAAGAATTAGTCAAAGACTGCCTTCGCTTGCCTTCTTGCTGCAAGTCATTTTGAATCAGCATTTATCTTTCTCCTTATTCCTGTTAACTTGATAAAGCACAACCTACACGTCTAGTCTGACCATGGGTACCCTACAGTCCAACTTACATTTTTTCCCCAGTAAATTCGCCACTGATGGCCAAACTGAACAAACAACTTGGAGTTATCTTATGGATGTCCGCAGTTCTAAGACTTTGTATGCAAGTTAGCTAAAAAATCAATGAGACTCTTTCGCTGATTTCTGCAAACTTTCACCCTTCATTATTACTCAGAATGTGCTAAATTGGGCGGCTCCAAGTTAGCCGACACTCGACTATTATATTGTCAGTCCAAGTTAGCCAACTATAGTCGGGTGAAATACAAGTTAGCCGACTTTCAGACTCCGAGTTACCCGACACCCGACTTTATTCGGCTAACGTTCTAGTTTGCAGACTTTCCAATGTTCAAGTTACCCGACTTTCCCGAAAAATGTCGGCCCAAGTTACCCGACAATTGTCGGCAATTCTACAAGTTAGGTATCAAATTTTTTATCAGCTGATTTATGCACAGCCCCCACAACCCCTCTAAGACTTAAGTTTTTAGCTCGATCCGATCAGTCGGCCCTCTTTGGGATTATCCATTATTCTTCAAATGAGCAAAAATGTGGGAAAACCCTCCCCCACACATCCTTATGATCACCACAATATTTTGATGATGCGCCGTACCTCGCCCCCATATGACATTATCTATGGTAGTTATAATTTGATTTCAGATTTTTTTCCAGAAACAACCAGTTCTTTTCACACTGCTTTATGATATCGGCCCTATCCCCCCTCCCCATACGATTTCTGCTGACACTCTTCGAGCACCTTATATGAGTAACAAATGCTCCCAAAGGTCAGCCGTATACACAAACAGCAGGGTCATTTTTTAATTTTTCGGTTATTTATTTTATTAGTAATGAGTCGTTATTAGTTAGCCAATCTGATAAGCTTTGTAATTGAAGCTTCGTTTTTTGAGAGTTACAATAAGATTCTAATTTTTTCTTGAGCGACAGCATAGCTAATTTATACTACGACAGAATGTGTGTATGAAGTTAGTCAGAGCTGTCCAACCCCTCTTTGTATCCCCACGACGACTGCACTACGTTTTCCTTCGATATGCCTAGGTTGAAAGGGACTCGTTGTGTAGCACAACACGTCATTCATTTTGATAAAAAAACACGATTCTTAGTCAGTCTCGTTAGTGCTCAGAAAGGATAGTCCTAGGCCGCACTTAAAGCTAGAGAGATCGATCTATTTTTTTCCTCTCAAGTAATCTACAAAATGAATTAGGCTTTCGTTCAAGTGTTCCTAAGTGAGAACGTAGTCTTGTTTGTGTTTTTCTGTGCTCTAAGGTTGCTTTTAACCCAATTGACAGCATTTATTATTGGTGCCATCTTCGGTAAGTGTTTATATTTCTTAGCCATTTTGGTACGATAAATTTATCATGCATCGATTTTCTTAATTTTAAACAGACGAGCCATCCGGCGTATGCTACAAAAAGCATTTAAACCACTCAAAGATGGGCTAATCTTTCGAGGAATCCTCTTGGACAACACCAATACACTGAATAATTCACCCCCCCGTGAAAATCCAATCGCCTAGATGCGATTGCTCGTATCGCTTAGACAAACTAGAATTATACTAGCTATTTAAATTTTAAATGTTAAATTGATTTGATTGATTGATTGATTTATTTATTCAGTGCCTAATGATTTTCTCCCATCGCACTCCTTGATTAATAGTTATAACGTTTTACATGATTTTTTAAATTGACTTGGTTCATAAAACTTATATGCTTCGCTCGTTCATTTTGCTTTGATTTTGAAGTATTTTTTTTTAAAATCGTGGTCGGCTAACTTGTAGATTAGCCGACAATTGTCGGGTAACTTGGGCCAACATTTGTTGGGAAAGTCGGGTTACTTGTAGTCCAAAGACGGGTAGTCGGCTAACTTGAACGTTAGCCGACTAAAGTCGGGTAACTTGGAGAATTAAAATTTTCGGGTCGGGTCGGGTTGGTCGGTTAACTTGGAGTTTGAAAGTCGGCTAATTTGTATTTCACCCGACTATAGTCGGCCAACTTGGACCGACAATAGTCGGGTGTCGGGTAACTTGGAGCCGCTGCTAAAATGCATGTTTTGTCTACTTAATGGTAATTGGTATACAAGCACGATCAATGGATCACTGCTGTCTACAAACAGTCGTGTACTTAGCAGGTACAGCTCGATGTAAATGGAACAGACCTCTTATGAAAATTATTTTTATCTTCTTTTATGTAGCTAGTAGCTATTGAAAGGATCTCTTTCACGCGTTACTCACAGACTTGGAAGCTTTGACCCTTATAACATATCGAGTGTCCAGGCTTGGGGGATGGATCTGGTGCAAGATTCTGCAGTGGGGAACTCAAAAATAGAATGCCACTCCTTAAACTGAACAGCCTAAAACAAAGCTACCATTCATTATAAAAGCCTCCTTTGAATAATGATGTTGCCCCACCTAAACTAGTGGCTTTCTAAAAATGACTGCTCGCAGTAAAACAGAGAGAGTACAGAGTATGATCGTGTCCTATCAACTGCTTGAATTTCTCACATTTCAATGTGGTCATTTCCCTGAAGTTTGATTTCCTACAGCAAAGCTCATAGTCAAGGCCAGAAGCTTAGATAGTGTTCCCACAGTAAAACAACAAGCGAGTTCGTCTGAGAGTCTGTGCACTAGCTTCAAGCTTCTGTGTAATTTACTCAAAATCATTCCTCTTAAAGCTCAAACCACTCACGAGCTCAGTCAGTACATACAATGAAGAAATCTTACAAGTGCAACTTGTGCAACAAGCAATTAAGTTCTCAATCCAATTTAAATGTTCACATTTTAAGTCAACATGAAGGGCTCAACTACAGAAAAAAACATTTTAAATGCAATATGTGTGACTATAAGGTTCACAGTAAAGGTGAATTGATAAAACACATGAGGATACACACTGGTGAGCGACCATTCAAGTGCACAGCTGAAGATTGTGGAAAGACATTCAAATCAGAGTCAAGTCTAAAAGCGCACGTTAAATGTACACACAGTGATGAGCGCCCATTGAAATGCGAGCTTCCTGGCTGCTTTTACACTGCCAAAACGACGATAACTTTGAATTCACACATGAAAGTGCACAGTACGCAACGGCCTTATCCTTGTCCCATTGCCGAGTGCAGTTATCGTGCTAAAAAGAAAAGTTACATCACGCTTCATATTCAAAGTCTTCACTGTAAAACAAAAAACTTTTCTTGCACCAAGTGCGACTACCAAACGGCACGAAAGACTCATTTCAATTATCATGTACGCCGGCGTCACTCTGCCAGAGATTTCAAATGCAGTCATCCACAATGCCAAGCAGCTTTCAGCAGTTCGTGTGACCTGAAGCGTCATTTTAAAAATGTACACCAAGAAAAAAATATGAAATGTGACACTCCGGGCTGTGGACGAAAATATTCAAGTGCCACTGAACTGAAATCCCACTAATTTAGTTCTCATTCATTGAAAAATTTCGCCTGCCCCTATCCAAAGTGTAGCTACCGTACAACTACAGCGTGGAACTTAAGAAGTCACATGGTAAAGCACGACGAAAGGAATGAGAAGATTCCCTGCCCGATAGACGGATTTTCAAGGTTGAGAGTTGAGGTGGAATTTAGCACATTGCAAGTGCAATGGCCTGTCATTAGTTTTAGTCACTCTCGTAGCTTTTACATGCGTTGGACGCGTGAACACTAGGGTAATAATATTATTGTTATGATTAGTAAGCAGAATCGGTCAGTACGAGAGTCGGAGGAGCGAATGCTGTCTTGTGATTGTATGGCTAATCTTATGGCGTGACTTGTAATGTAATCTTATGGGACATCATGTGCATGTTATTGTGCTGCTACGCTGGAGCACTCTCATGTAAGAATCAATTGGCTTTTTACCATCGGATTGACAACATCTATTTTACTTGTCTTAAATTCATTCACTTTTATTCATACTCACAAGTTCACCCCGTTTACCATCATTTCAGCACACATTCAGTCATCGCGTTTATTTAGCATGCGTTCGAGTATCTTATAGCTAGAGCTCATCGCATCTATTTCCACGGATGTGAGTACAAGTTGAAAAATAGAAGGGCTCTTTGGTCTCACACTCGTCGCCATGCGTCTGAGACCCTTTTTGCGTGCCCATTCGGGTGTGGTGAAAGTGTATGGGGTGAGAAAACGTTACAGAAGCACATTAAGCTTCACAACCCTGTGGGCAGACCATTCCAGTGTCCTTTGTGCTTCAAATACTATCCAACACAGAAGATGCTTGAAGGTCATTCTGTATACCACACAAATGAGAGGCCATTTAAATGCGGACTGTTTAAATGCGTTTATTGTTTCAAATATTCTCTCGCCCCGGCGTTTATTGAAGGTCCGGCGTTTGTTTTTAGAACACAAAATGGCTGTGAAACTTCCTATAGAAACCACCCAAATTCTGGACTTTTACTGTTACACTACACTTATTTCATTTGTGTGAATTTTTGTCATTTACAGTCTTGTCTGTTTATGTTATCGCTTGTGTGAATTACTGAATAGGCTTCATCTGAGCTGGAGACCACGGGATAATCTAAGCTGATTCAGCACACTGCAGAAATATTCTATTGAGGCAACAATTAGTTAACTTGTCATACAGTGAATTGTAAAAAACTTCGAAAGCTCCAGCTCTGAACTACAAATTGACTCGGTCGTCTATCGGAATCAATGTGCTTGATTTAAATGATTCGTAAATCAAAACGTAAAACTTGAAGTGTCTATGAGCCACAACAAAATGCAATGTATTTATTTTCAAGAGGTTTCAAGTTTTCTTGCAATACACTTTCTAGGTGCAGAACCTTTTTTAATCAATTGCGAGCAAGTTACTCTGCTTGATTTTTCTAAGTTAAAATTGACAAAAATCGTTCGTACAACTTCGCGAACTACGCTGAAAATTAGCATCTCTCTACTATCTCCAATAGTTCATCGCCATGTAGCCTGATTCTGTCGGAAAACATTGAGTAAAATTTAGACTGCAATAAACGCCCCGGCCTCTATTGCAGGCCAGGCTTTTAATAATTCAAACTTGGATAGACCCCGGCCTTTAATAGATGGCCGGCTTCTATTGAAAGCCCGGCCTCAAATACCGGATTTACGGTACGCAGGGCTGTCCATCGGAATTCGAATCGCAATTAGAATTGGAAAATTATCGGAAAACTGAGGGTATTAGAATTACAATCGCAATTCATGAAAGCAGACTTCAAGCATCGGAATTCGAATTCAAATCGATTTTGAGGTCAAAAATTGGAATTCAAATTGAAAACTTTTTGAATGGATTCGGATTGCTGGTGAAACAGAGTTTTCTGCACGGAATTTTTATAGATCTTTGATTCATTCCGTTACTAGGAACTCAACAAAGTCTTTCGCCAATTTTAACGTACTATCAAAATGCGAAAAATGGTACTGTAAGTTGTTACCTATTCTACTTTAGTGCCAAGTTGTACATTTTTTTGTTTTCCACTGGAGTTCAGTTACGTTCCATAAACTGATTACGTGTAAGTAACAAATAGTGGTGTACCAAATCATTTAAAAAGGAAGTAGCTCTGAAGATTTAAAAAGAGTTATTTCTATGATTCCCGGCTTGGGTCGATTAAACATAGTCTAGTGTTGTTCGTTGTTCCGCTCTGCCTAGAAAACTAAAATAGGCAAGGCTTAATTTAACAACAAAGATAGCTTATAAATTCCGTAGTTAGTTGTATTGAGTAACCATATATACGGGATTTTGCTAGATAAACTATCGAAAATTGACTGGAAAAACATCGGAATTGGAATTTGATTAAATTACGAGTATCCAATTGTATTCGAATTAGAATTGGAATTATGCAAATTAAGTGAATTCAAATCGAAATCTGAATCGAAAAGAGAGACAATTTGAGTATCAGAATTCGAATTGCAATCGAAAATTTTCCGATGGACAGCCTTGACGGTACGTAGGGAAAAATCAAGTGCACAACTTGACTTGCTAATTTGTCATGAATTTTTCGATAAGAAAATGATCCGTAAATTGACCCCCGAGGAAATTGAAATCTTCTTGCGAGAAGGAGTGATTGAATGCCAAAAGGGATGAATATAATTCAATTTTTCCAAGTATAAGCTGATACTTGACTGTTGGGCGTTGCTGCCGGTGGACCGGCTGACTATGTCCCAAGTTAAAGCATTTTTCCAGGACCCGGTCAGGAAAGACAATCCTAAAGTGCTTCCACAGGATACTTCAGTTACTCATGCTTAAGCTTTGCAACGACTTGTTTTATTTTTT
>JAQIWI010003126.1:0-10734 GCA_034698825.1 Deuterosminthurus bicinctus
AACAGGTTGCGTACAGCACCAAATAGCCTCCTACTACGGCGTAGCAGGAGATCCAATATTCGACCAAGAAGAAAATGAGCCGAATGAAAGGTAGCACGAATATGGGCAGTACGGCTCCTTGCCAATAGCGCTTGTCTTCGTATTCATTGAAATAGGTGAGCGCAGGAATGACTGGTTGCAAGAGAATCACATACCCTACAACCCAGAGTACTCTATCGCTCTTGACAATGAATTTGCTATCATGAACATACGCTTAAAAAACAAACGTGAATCATTTAATTGTAACTTGATAAGCTCACGTAAACTAAAGAAATTACCATTGAACCTATGATTCATCTGTAGCAACTGGTTGAAGAATGTAGCAATGCTTTTGGAATTGTAGCCGTTGACTAGGGTCAACAAAATCCCACAGAGTCGAGATACAAAATGCGCCACCAGTTTCATGTACGACTCAGCTGACATTACGCTTTTGTCGGACGAAGCCGAGTACAAAGTACAAGCTTGATATATCGCCTCACATAGCAGGTAGAATGCAATGATGATGAAGTACATCTTCTGTCTCCAACTTGTCGTCACAAGTAGTCTGCGTCGTCCTGAATCCCAAAGAAATAATCCTGCCTTCATTCTATTCGAATTCTTAACGACAGTTGACAGCATCTGGATGGTTCTCTCGCTCAACATTTTAATGCTGGTTATGAGTGACAACTACGAGTCCTCAGGATTTTAGCCTCTCGACCTCACCACAGTGGCCTTTTGATCGCACTGAGGCACTATTCAGTCGTAAATGGCCTACATTGGCTGGTTAGTAATTTCGCCTAATCAATTTATCTGAAAATTGAAACAATAAAACATTAAAGTTAATTGAATAAGTGCACTTGGGGCCTACATTTTGAAACGTGATCCTTAGAAAATAATTTTTCTGATGTGAAACAGTGTTGGGAAAAATTCCGAGGATCTACGTTGGCGTAAAACTTGTGTGATCGCATTTCCACTACTTAATGTGTTAACTTTGCATCAAATCAAGTGGTTTAAAAATTGATTTAAACCCGAATTGTTGAATTCAGGCGAGGCATTCAATTGCCAACAACTTTGCAAGATTTTCAATGGTCACTATTCCCAAACTTCCCTGCCGTGTATGTTCCCAGAATTTTTCGGTAGTTGCCATTTCGAAAGAATATCATTGCCAACACTACGTGATTCACGAAGCCTTTATAGTAATATATTTAGTATTTCATTTGAAAGCAGGCCAAACTAATACAATTTGTATCTAGAAAACTCATCAACTTTGAATCGAATTAACTATGCCTAGCTTCAAGAAAAATTGATGGACGAGTTGAATTGATATTGTTTATTGATTCGTAGCTTATGATTGATTGATACTTTGACATTCAGCAACAGCCATGAGACCCCTGAACGATGACCGTCGGCATTTTTTGTCGATGTCCTTGGCGCGCCTATCGACATTTGAAAAACGCGTTGGACATCGGTTCCCCGCGACACCAACAGGTACCAGGCGCCCGCTATAAGTTAAATCAATTGCTTAGTGTAGGTCCCATCCGTATTAAGAGCCGCATCGTGCCCGTATGCCAAGCAAGTAATGACAGCAATCTGTGTCGCAATTCCATGCCTTTGTTTACTCTTGTAGCTGACGAAATGCAAGAGTGTAAGTTAAAACCACTCCCAGCATCTGTCAAGCATGGGCAATTATTCAGCTAAAGAAAGTAAATGAAAGTCCTTGAAATGCAAATTCACTTACATTCCCAATTGTTAGCACGAATAACAATATGCAATATCATATGCTAGCGCTAAGTCAAATCGTGATCAAAGCATCAACTCTTTAATATCATTATATTACAGGTGAAATATAACGAAGCTTCGTGTACCTCAAAAATTAAATGTAGGTTACAGTAAACTAAATTTGTGCACTACCAGTAATGTTACTTGTTGTGGACAGCTGCATTGAATACATCCAACTACCAGAGATCATTAATGTAGAGTTGCTCTACATTTACGCGGGGTTTCCCAGAAGAAAACTAATTGAAGATTGCAATATGACGTCTATGATTGTGAGCACATGGACTTTGTCGACGTAGTAGCTGGACCCCATCTTTAGCTTTATGGGAGTGAGACAGCGCAAACGCTTACCAAGCACTTGCTTGTTGTCACAAAAGCGCATTTTCTGCAGATCCGCCTTGATTTCCATTGACAGCTCATAGACTTCAGCAAAGGTACTCATGAAGACGACCACAAATACTGTCAGGATGAGACCCATGAATCCCAAGCTCAATGCTAAGAAGCCTTCCAGCCTCGCAGCGCTGTACGTGCAGAATACAATGAGACCGATGAGCATGTAAATGCCCACAGGGATAGTGTAGGACAGGAATACATCTGAAGTCATTTGTATAATGAATTGGATGGAGCTGTACGATGTGACAAAGTTGTGGGCTTTCTTCCCAAAGTCCGGTTTGATTGAGCTCCTATGTTGATTAAAAGTGATTAGGCTTAATTTCAAGTCCTCAGATTAAAAAGCAAATTAAATTAAAAGGGAACTCATGTTACCTCAATTCAATCAGCAAGGCCCAACAAGGGAACAGACAGCCGAAGAACAAGAAGATAATGAGAAAACAGTGACTGTGGAATGTGTACTCAATGAAGCCTTGGAACAGGCCACATGCAATTCTGGTCATTAGGCTTGGATCTGTCAGCACTGAGGAGACCATTTCAGGTGAGTCTGGGGCGAGGAATGCGAAGACTGCAACAGATACCGAGATGGTATTGAAGCTGTAGAAGATGTAGATCATGAAGAAATGGCACATTTTCATCAAACGTCCAGCCCGGACCTCGGCATTTTCTGCAACTTAAAAAAATTCAACCTCAACAAATGTTGAACAGAAAAATTGATATTTGTATACGACCTTCAATCCATTCCATGAACTTGATCGCTTCGAGCGCAAGGCTCAGTCCAGACGATCTTTGTACAAGCAATGATGTATGGAAAAGAACCGGGAAGAAATAGTAAACTGTGGTCAATCTGAGGTAAATTTTCATGCCCAGGGGAACTGTGGGATCCAAGTTCTTTTGAATGCACCTGAACACAACAAATGTAAAGTACAGGTAGGTGACTACAATGCTCAGCATCCACATCAGTGAATTTTTCCTGATCTTTGGTCTTCCCTCCTTGGTGTCCCACACAAAGGGGTGCGCCCTTCCAAACTGCCCGAAAGTGAAGCCTCGTCTGAGGTAAAGCCAAATGCCCTCAGATATGACAGGGAGACTTTTATTCTTCTGCGTATCCTTCCCGTTAGACTTCGACATCTTAATTGACCAAATCAGACAATTGTGAGACCAAACGTTTGAAGTTTGTTTCTGTGTTAGTGGATTTCTCTGACTGAAAGTTGTAGGCAGTTCACAGGAGAAGTGGCGAAGTGACTGTAGACTTTTTGCCTTAAAGTTTGGGATGTAAGCCCCTCCACTATTCTATATGAGGGGTTGGATAACACCATAGCGTAGACCTTCCAATGGATCTATTGCTGTCCCCTAGATAGTAGAAGCCCCTCCACAGTTTTATGCCCACACTGAGCGTAAGCAATTAAGTTCTTCTGGGCATGCAAACTCATTCAGTGAGCCTAAAATATTTATCGAAGTTAATTTCTTTTTAGGTTTCTGATGAGGTATTGCGGCCGAGTGGTTCATTTGTTATTCAAAACTCTTTCTATTCATTGAAACGCTTTCGAGCCAGGGCGCTTAACAGGGTGGTCCTTACTGTCGTCTACAAGCATGGAATAAAACTCGGCGAACGTGACTCTGTTCTTAATTGCAATGATGACTCACTAAAGGCCTAAGAAAACTCTTTGTAAGTCATTTTTTCATCATTTTTTATTAAAGGAAATTAACAAGCTAAGCGCTGAACACCGCTTGCATGCGTCAGCTTCAACGTTGTGGCTCAACAAGTATGTGCCACCCTTCATAACTTGTTAAGTTTATAACATGGCTGTGAAATTGTAGTTTGTCCTGCCATTGGCATAATAAACTACAATTATTAACTATGCACGATAATTTCTACTCTAAAAAGAGCTTGAAGGCAACCCTAGTTTGGTCGCTCAATCTTAACAGTAACTCTCTTATTGTATGCGTCTTCAGATGGAGCTACGGAGGAGTCCACATCATTTGCCGACTGTATAGTTTCAGAAGTCTCTGTCGTTTGTAGTACAGGAGGGCACTCAGGCACGCGACCGTCCGCCAAAGCAATGAGTAAAGTAGCATTGAACGAAATATTCGTACATGTGTTCCTCCAAGCCATGCTTGGCAACCTCCGTGTAGATGACATACTCTTTGCATACTTCACATTCGCTCTGAGCTTGACCATGGGAATCCCTAGTTGTATGCTTCTTATGAGCAGGTTAATCATGTTCACCCTCACTAATACTTTTACAGAAGCACGCGTGACACCGGCCATTATTTTGATTTTCGTGGCCAGGGGCAGGGGCTTGAAGGTTCATCGCCGCTTCGACATCTCGATTTTTGACGACAGGGACTGGACGGTTCATCGCTGCTTCGGCATCTGGAATTTCGTCGATAGGGGCTGGACGGTTCGTCGCGGCTTCGACATCTCGATATTCGCCGAGAGGGGCTGAAGGGTTCATCCCTACTTTGACATTTGGATTTTCGTCGACAGGGGCCGGAAGGCTCATCGCGGCTTCGACATCTTTACGTTGAGCATTCGATGTCTGTCGACGTCTTTGGGACGTTCTCTTGTTTGTAGACGTAGTCTTTGGACGAGTTCGGCGTTTGGACGTCCTCTTGTTTGTGGACGCGTCCGCGCACGTATCACCACGATGTTTCTGCGTCGCATGTCGCAACCAGTCCGAGATGTTCTTACTTTTCATGTTACACATTGTGCACGATATTGGACGCAACCTGGAATGTGCAATTTTCACATGGGCTATCAGGTTGCCATATCCTTCTATTAATTTGGAATCACATTTTGGCTGAAGGCACCTCCATCGATCATGAGTTCTTGCAACATGGGCATTTAGCACTTTATCAGTCTGATAGTATCCTTCACAGAACTGACAGGATGAGCTGTAAAAACACAATATCAAACAATAAAATATTTGAAATTATAGTGACGCGGTTCTTCTTGTCCATAGTACCTTAGAGGTGGCATTACTGTACAGCCAGCCGACGTGGCGTGACCAATGAGAACACAAACAGAGGGCAATGAAAAAGAGCTGAAGCAGTTGACTTACTGAGGTCTGCTGGAATACTGACAGCGTACTGGGACTCAATAACAAGCGATAAGACAGTAATGAACCAATGAGTGAATTAGTCGCTTATGAGTCATTTGATTTCCCCCATAGACCTTCCAAAAGAAAAATATGTACGACAGTGATTCACAGAAGGGTAATCTGCTTCATATCAGTCATGTATGTGCAAACAAGATTGACGTCAACACATGACTTTTCAATCGTTTGGAGCTGCATAAGAGTGCTATAATGTTTTTGGTGGAGTTGTCATGCCAGCAACTTACATGTAAAGAAGAGAGACGCTGAGTGTTTACTGCTACTATTCGACACCATGCGTTGTTCTCCGGACCAGGATGTTGTAAACAAATCTCTTGATATCAGAGAGAATTTGACATGTACAACTGGATAATAAATTCGGAAGTTTTTTTTTCTGACGGCTTGAGACCAACTGATGGAGGAACTCTCACAGTAAAAGAGTTAAAACAGTCCTACGAGTTGAAGACATTTAAATATAGAACGAAGCCGATAAGTTTCAGAGCAACCGACAGGATAAATTACAGTTCAGTGGCAAATGTTTGGACAATAGGAGAAAGTAGTCTACATTATTTACTAGAATGTTAAAAATAAGTAAAGCCATAGACTCCACAAATTGGGCCCACTGGCCAACATCAAATTTTGCATTGGGTACTCTTCATAAACACTTAAAGAGGTGAGCAAGACCAAATACAAAACTCAACAACAACAACTGGGGCACAATATATTCATTGCTTAATCTGCTTGAACAATTAATCTTATCAGAAAATTTCCCCCAAAAACTGCCAATCATTTGGGCGTTACTTGTCGGCAATAAAGTGGCTCATTAATGCCCAAAATTTTGAAGACATACACATTAAAGTGGGTGGAATGGTAGTAGATGTTGATGTTTGCACTAAAGTTATTTTCATGTTAATTAAAGCACTTGATTAATCGGATACTGAATAAAAATAGCATAAACACACTATGTACATTGCATATATAGTATCAACTATTTAAGTAGATTAGTCCTATGGAAAATCCTACGCTTTGACGTCAGGTTCCACCAGCACAAGTACAAATACATGTGACAGCTCGACGCTAAAAAGTACCCTTAGATAAGTATGAAAATCGGGTACTGCATAAAATTAATATCAATCGCCTCGGAGCCTGTACGAATGGTCTGGTGTTGCAAGTCCTGTTGATTGTGTAATGACTTCAAAAACGAGTTAAAGTAATTTTGATCGATTCAACGAAGCCGCAGCCCGCCTTCTGCGACTGCAACCATAGCAGCTAACCGTATCAAAAGCCAGAAGAAAATCATCAACGTTGGTTTGTTGCCATTCAAAAACCAATAGGCTTACCTTTAACTTTCGGATTCCTTTGTGAAATGTAGTAGTCGAAAATAGAATTGGTCGCTTCCTCTGAGACGAGGAACATCTGCTTTCCTGATCTATCGGTTAGTTCTAGTGATGCTGCTAGGTACAGGAAGTGGTGGAGAAACCGGCAGACATTGTCGTCTTCAAGCAGGGTTCGAAGGCACTAATAATAATACACTTGAAGCCGTCAGTTAATTTGAGCTTGAACTAAATAGAATCAATAGAAAGCAGGAATTTATTATTGTTCTTAATCAGCATATCCCCCTTAATCAGCATTTGGTTCCCTCTTGAGGTCACCTTTTGAAGGCTCAGGAACGTTTTCTGAACTCTCAGCTTTCGAACGGTATGCTCCACATGTCTCTGCAATCAATATTTTGGAAGGTACAGACTCTCAAAGTTTTCAAAATATTCCAAAAGTGCCCGTAAAACACATGTCAAAATGGCCAGTTTTTGTTCAAGTTTGAATATCTCAGCCATTTGCGGAGCGATTTCGCAGTCGGTGAAAATGATCGCAGATTGGGACGTGAAGCCCTATTAGGCAATGCTCTGACAAGCTTATATTTAATACGTTTCACGCAACCGTTTGGACGAATTTTTTAAGGGCAGAACGGATATTCAATTACACATTTATTCACAACAATTTAAAGTTTCGACATTGTTGAGAAAATGTTTGCGATAATCTGGATCGGAAGACTTTGGTTTAGCTGTAGCATTATTCTAGTGATGAAATATTTAAAAGGCTGCAGAAGGTAATAGAACTTTAAACAGCTTGTTGAACTTAACAGAGTTCAATGCACGGCTTTGTTTTTCACCTTTGGATGTTTGTATTTCCTCATTAATTACAATTTGGTATAGGCCGAAAGGGAGTGACGCCTGACGCCTAATTTTCAAGGTACTTCCTACCAATTCGCTTCCTATTTTCTACTTCCAATTGCAAGCGTTTTTGAACTGCCATGACTTTCTCCCGGATGGGAATACTTGCATTTTGACCACAAAACTAATCAGTAATCAGCATTCTTTTGAGAGAGCCTGCTTTACTGCCAATCCTGCGCCAAGTAGATGTGGTGTAGGTCTGGATAAGCTGAAAATGACAACAACTCTATGAGTTTTTAGAATCGACAGCGAAAGTTTCAAATTAATGCAAACGACGTCTAATGCGATTTATCAAAAAAAAACTTCATGATCCTCTGTCACAGCCAAATTCAAAAGCATTATTGTCGAGACCCCTTTTTTTCGTCTTGTAAAGAGCTTTGCTCATTGCGTGAAAGGAGCTTCTCAGGGTTACTTTGTTCGGACGCTGACTTCTGCCTATTTTTCAGGAAACGGTTTTGAAAATGATTACACGTTTCAAATCCTACAGCCTTGCGGGCCAGTGTAGTTTCACCTTGATTGTTTAGCTTCTATTTCCTTCTACCTTATTCCGTCTTACTACACCTGGAAACCTACGGCCGCTGTTTATCGACCTTTTTTTGCAGGAAATGATTTTAAAAGTGATTACATGTTTAAAATCCTAAGGCCTTCCTGGCCAGTAGTGTGCTTTCACCTCGATTTTTAAATTTCGGTTTCCTTCTTCCTAATTCCGTCGTAACTTAACCGGCAAAACAAACCACTCATTTCCGCCTGGAAGTAGCAGGTTTCAAATAAATAATACTGGCAGCATATGCTTCCTGGTTCGATGACAGTCAACTTCTTTTGAGTCCATTAACCTAAAATTGCAGAGCTAGAGTCTTTGTCAATGAGGATTTCCTGTTCTGGTGTGCAATTAGCTACCTTTGCGGAGCTATACTGCCAGTATTCTTAAGCTTCTTTTCCGGTTTGGTTTAAACTTTTTTTTGAGAAAGATTTGGAAAGAAAGGTTGCCATTTGGAGTTTGAACTCCCCACCGGTCACATCATCATGCTTAACAAAGCGGAGAGATACGAAGTCGTCAGAGTGTTCAGGATCTGTTCCATGGTGAGCCAGTTTCCAATTCAGGTCGACTTGACCAATTGGCAATTGAAGGCACCTTCGACAATAAAGAAAATCACGGCTGCATCAGTCTTCATTCTCTACGCCCTTCAGGTGCTGTACAAGGGTGGAAGCTTGGGATTTGCAACATTGTTTGTCCCAGATGTACCCCTGCATGAATTACTTCTTCACGCTGTCATATTCACGGGGACGTCAATGTCTATCTTCTGGCTATTGTTGCTATACGTACAGAATCCTTCACTACTAGCCACATACTTTCGTATAACGCTCGTTGGAAATGTTGGAGGTACAAGTCTTTCGAGAACTTAAAAAAGTAATCTGAGTAATGGGATTGATCTCGTTCTCAGGTTCCCTTGGCCCTGAGGATAAACTGGAAAAGCCATGGTCAACCAGACTCCGGGAGTATTCGATGCAAGACTTGATTGCCACAAGTATTCCCTATATGACCACACTCGGAGTGCTAACAATAATAGCGGTGTATGTGTACAATCCGTCACTGAGGCTTCTTCTGTATGCGGCTCTTCCTAATAGCCTTCAAAATTGGGCGACATTCGGACTATGTATTTTGGCAGAATTCTGGTTCCACATGATTCCGGCTACGACTGTAGTACCAATCTGGCAGCTGCAGGTCATCTCGTTTGACCTTGTAAACAACCAGCTCCGGCGTTTGATGGGGAACATTCAAAAGTAAAATGTTGAATACTGCACAAAATTTCGAGTACAAACGTTTACATTTAAATTTAACCAAACATTTTCAAAATTACTTGAAGCGGGGCATGCACAACTAGGAGTGCCTACAGGATCCTTGGCAGCCTCCGACTGTATGTCTCAATATTGAACAACCTGAACAGATACCTGATATTCACCTGGAAGCTGCTGAGCATCACGGTAAGCATTCTAAGTGGCTACGTGGCGGTGGCACACTTTCAAGAACATCCAGTGTTTGGTGTCATGGCCTACGTCCTCCTATTCGATTGTTCATTCATCTATACAATCATCTATGAGAAAGCTTTCAAGATTCCTCAATCGTTCGACCAAGCAGCTGCAAGTGCTCTGTTGTACTTGCGTGGAAACCGACCTGATGTTTTCAGGCGACAGATTCGATCAATCCCGCGAGCTGGAATCAAAGTTGGAAACTTCCACACAATGGAAAGGGCATCCACGCTTAATTTCATAGGTTTCGTCTTGACGAACATTGTAAACATGCTGGTAGCTTACGGTTAAGCCATCTTCGCTTATTTGTGCATTCACGTGGAGTAGTTACATAATATCTTTATGCAAAGGTTCATGTTAGGCACTGCATAGTTGTTCAAAACCAAATCGGTTCCTTACACTATTACACAAACGTTGATGCAGATAACCTAATTTATGGTCTAGGGCCCGACAAGCAATGAATTCTTAGTCGAAAGTTTGGTATCGGTTTGTTTTTCGACTGCTCATTCACTGCTTGATTTGTTGTAGTGAATTTATTATTAATGTGATTTAGACGTTTGAATGTTCACAAGACTCGAAAACTGTTGTATTTTCAGAAATTGAATATATATTGCTCTACCTATCCCTCCATCTCTTATATATCGATGGTATATCTCCCTCCTTCACTCGTCAATGCGATTTAGTGAGCTAAAAATTAAGTTTTCATAGTGATTCAATTAAAATTGAGCCAGCTGGTTCGGATAAGCTAATGTTGAGAAAAAATTGAAAGTTAAGATTACTTGGGAGCCATGTCATGGCGACATCACTCATTCATTTTTGGAGGTTCCGATGGAAAATTGATCTGTGTGTAAACATATCCCTGAGTCACCCTGTACAGTTGTTATAAACTATCAACTATGTTGACATTGCATTGGTTGTAATTAACGTCATGCATGGCATTGAATATTGTTATGAATATTGCATACACGAGCACTCCACAAGTGTTCTGTAATTCTTTCAACTATTAAAATACCAGTCGCCACCAACCAAGCGATTGTCTGAACGTGAAAAACCCACGGCGTCCCAGAATTGTCAAAGGACACAGGGTCAACCCTGTAGACGCTGGGGAGCTTCTTCTCCGCATGTTGTAGACCACCATCAGTAAACTTGATACGGTCCCATTTCTCCCACAAGCCATAAATTCCTGAGCTCAACAG